>PVIJ01002785.1:0-150687 GCA_004024925.1 Scalopus aquaticus
GGAGGGAGGGAAGGAAAAGAGCACAAAATGGAATAGAAAAGAACACAAGGGACCATGGAGATGGATCACGGGTGAATTGGTGGTGGGCTACCCAAGGGGAATACAAAATGTAAAAGACATAAATAACAATAAAAATATTAAAAAAAAAAGAATTAGTAATGATGGTTGACATTTGTAAATCATTTGAAACCATGAACTGTACACATTAAAAGTGTTATTTTTATGGTATGTGAATTGTAAATGTCAATAAAAATACAGTTTGATCACAATTTAGTATTGTTAACTTAAAATTCAGAAACGCATAACTATTCCTAATGTTTAGAAAGAGAAAAGAGTCCTTTACATGCATGCAGTCCAATGATTTGTCCTTCTGTGTAATTTTCTCATAATTCACACCCATAAAGCATCTTTATAGAATCCTACTTTTAGATTATTTCAAATTGAGTGAGAAATTAAAGACATTTTTGGGATCATTCTGAGGGCAGAAATTGTCTAAATATTTTCCCAGTCTTCTACAGTTACCTCATCAACACCTAATTTGACAGCTATTTTAAAGCTACTCTTCTTTATTGAGTAAGCTACTCTTCTTTATCTTTCTTTCTAAAACCTTTAATTCAGTTTAAATTGAACCACTAACTTTCTCAACTTTCAACTTATATCTCAGCAGATTTTTGGCTATTTAATTAAAACATGTAAGGAGAGTAACGACTACAAGAGGCTAAAGTAGTTTTGAAAGGGGCATACTGATTCTTGAGAAGCAATTAATTCAGTTGGTGTAACTGGAGGGGGTGAAGGCAAGACAGTGAAGTCAGTAGGTGGCATGAAACCAAGGGGCAATCCAGTTGGCTCCCGCACATTGGTGAACAGGAGTCCGCTAAAGTAAGTTGTACTGTGTGCAAACCTATTTCCAGATATACAGGAGATGGTCACTGCACATGCACAGAACAGCATGAGCAATAGGATAGACTTTCAGAGACATAAAAAAATACAACTAGTGTTTATATACCCATGCATGAGTCCATGCCTTATTAAGGGTGTTCTTCAGTCTAGCTTCTAGTGCATTTGCTGCAGAGATGGTAAGCACTAAAACTGGATGAACTGAAGCATCCCTCCTCTATTCAAGTCCACGTCTGCATCTCCACTCTTCTTCATATACCTTTCTAATTACTGACTCAGAGGTGGTTACATGGGAAGGGCACAAATCCTATCTTCGTTACTTCTATCTTAGGAATTGGCTCTCTCCATCTTAAAATGCATATATGGAGAAGCATGAAACCAGAATAATGGCCACCAAAAATGTTCACACTCCAGTCTCCTATGAACATGTTACCTCACCTTGCCAAAGAGACTCTACAGGTGAGGGTAGGGTTAAGAACTCTGAGATGAGAAGTTTATTCCCAGATTATTAAAATGGGTCCAATCTAATGACATGGGTTCCTAAAAGCAGAAGAACGACATAGATGGGTATGTCAAAGAGATACAACATGAGAAAGACTTGACCAACTCTAGCTGGATTTAAAGATGGTGGAAGGGACTGTGAGCCAAGAGTGTAGGCAGCCTCTAGAAACAATAATGACCCCCAGCCAACATATGGCAAGCAAACAGGACCTCAGTCCTACAATCACAAAGAACCCAATTCTACCAACAATCTGAATGAGCAAAGAAGACCATTTCCCCCTTGAACTTCTAGAAAGGAACACAGCCCTACCCACACCTTGTTTTCATCCCAGGGAAATCCATATGGGTCTCTGATCACCAGATTGTAAAATAATCAATTTGTTTTCAGCATCTGTTTGTGTTAGTTTGTTATGGTGCAATAGAAACTCATCTAGTAGATGCATCCTCGGGAAACTTCCTAGTTCCTTTAAAAAGAATCGTGATCAATTTCAAATGAGATCATCCACTAAAATAGCAAACTTGTACAGAGCCTGTCACTTAATTGCTAACAGTCCTACCAATCATTATTTCTATCATAGTTATTATCATAGTGTTTACAACACTTGATGAATTTTCTATGGATATATTTTTAAAAGACAGATTGCATGCCTCTTGGTGGCAATAACCATTGATCCTGGAATATCGAATGCTGGCAGGATGTCACACTATTGGTGCATGCCTCTCTGTGTGTGTGGTGTGGTGTGGTGTGTTGTGGTGTAGTTGGTGTGTGTGTGTGTGTGTGTGTGTGTGTGTGTGTGTGTGTGTGTGAGAGAGAGAGAGAGAGAGAGAGAGAGATTAAATTTAAAAAGAAATGAATAAAAGTGCAAGGCTCTAAATTTTAACACCCTTTGGATGCTGAGTTAAATATCAGCACACTGGACAATGGCTACCTCTCTCTAATTAAAGTAAAAGGGAGGGAAATGGCACAAAGAGGAAAGAAAACTGATGTGTTGTAACTGGGTGCTGGCAGCCAAGTACCAGGCCCATCATGACTGAGAGATGGCAAGTGTACATGTGACTAAATGTGCTGCAATGTGTACTGGCTGTATTTCTGACATGGTGAGCACTGGCGGTGAATTTTATCAATGACAAGATGTATGTGGCACCAAAACATAGATCTATATTCCTGGCTGATGTGAGGGTGGCATGAGAAATATTAGAAGTTATTCTCTGCCTCCCATTCTGCTCAATTAAGGTTAGTAGAAAGGATGAACAACCCAAAAGCTGTGATCTTCCTCTATAAATTGCTTGCCAGTCAGTATTCAAATTGTTCCAAATAGATGCTGGTCCCTGCTACTGCATGCACAGGCTACTCATTGGGGATTATACCAAAGGACATTAGAATAGAAAGAGGCTTCAGGAAGTTGAATGACTAGAAGCCCGGTTACCAAGACACATTTCCCCCCCTCAGCTTCTATTTTCTCTGCTTACAACGACTTCCCCAGAGCTTCAGCAGCATAATGTTCACTACTTTGGAAAATGATGCTGTATTTTTTCAGGAGTCAACTGGTTGGGATAATTACTTAGTTGGAGTTTACAAACACAACTTTTGAAGTATTGCAAAGAAGCATGTAAGACAGGCACAAATAAGAAAGATATGTTTATGAGACACCACTGTTTCCCTTTTCCGTAAATGCTAGGACTCATTAGGAGAAATAGACTTGGGGCTCGGGAGACTCACATTCATCTCTGTGTGGCTCCACATGCCTGCCTCCTGGTACTCATGCGTCTGCAAAATCTTCTAACCTATAGAACACAGCAAAGGTGACGGGGACACATGGCCCCATTACATAAGCCTGCCATAGCTGTCGTGGTGGAAAGACCCATATAACAAGCACCTGCAGGTAATCTCTATCCACCAGCCAGAAAAAATGACAACCCCCAGTCTAACAGTCTCCGAGGAGACCGAATTCCACAGCAACCACTTGCACTTGAAAGGCTCCTTCCCCGGTAGAGCCTCTGATGAGACAGACACCCTGGATGACAGATGGACATGGAGGATCCAACTAAACCATTCTTGGCTGTGGGGCACAGAATACCTGAGCTGAGAGGTGTGTGCTGCTTTAAGCAACAGTTAACTAATATGCTAGGTTTCTAAACCAACTGTTTGCTCTTGAAGCCTGAGAAAAGTTTCTTACCACAAGCTATCGTCTCCTATTTCTTAAATAAAAATTAAATCTCAACACAGCGACAACTGTTGGCTCATTATGATACAACATATGTGAGCTGGTGGCTAACAGGCCTCTCTGGGCTGTATCTGAAGAGTTCGTTTTGCATTCAGTGGAAGTACCCGAGTTAATTAATTTGCTGTAAAGAGTTCTCATTGCTCTCTCTTATCTTGGCTATATCTCATCATCGCACTAGGCAAGTTCACATCCTCGATGCTACTCAAACTCTCCCGCTTCAATTATATTCCCGAGCCCTGGTTCAGGCACATCTTCTCCCTGCCTTTGGCAGTGTCAACTTCTCACCACCACTGTGGCACTGACACTGCTGCATCCCCTCACCTTCACCTCCAGCCTGAGTGGTATTGCCTAAGCAAGCCCGTGACTCTGTCAGCCCGATTTTTATAAATAGTTTCCAAAGCCTTTGAGCAAAGGCTAAATTCTCCCACATAATCACATTATGCCCTAGATTTTATTTATCTCACATGCCTAGCTAATAAAGCACATCTGGCTGTCCGGAGGGTAGATTGTGTGTGTCTTATTGCTTTACTCTTAGCACCCTGCATGTTGGATTCAAGTCTGAAACTAATTTGGCAGTTAATATTTGTTGAAGGAATACAGGAAGCAATACATAATTTTGCAAGAGGTTAGTTCGCATGTGAAGTGTTCTTGCCACACACACAAAAGGCAAAAGGACACAGGAAAGCTTTTGGGGGTGATGGGTCTATTACTACCTTGATTGTGTTGATGGCATGGTGGGTATCAAACTCATCAAAATGCACACCTTCTGTATATTAAATATGCCTCAGGAAAATGGAAAACATGAATAAAAGGTGTTCTGGTGCAAAAGAAATCATCCCTTACCTCTTTGGTTTCTTCTTGGGCTGAAGGAGTAATCTAATTGAAACAGACAAGCAAAGGAAAATGTATTTAGTAATGCCATTTAATAAAGTATATTTGGAGAATTTACATGACTATAAATCCTAAAGGATAATGGAGAGGACAAGGGACATTTATTTTGTGTTTTAGTACCTGGGGCATCAAGGACAGAGACGGGGAGAATTCATATGACAGACAGAGGGGGTGACCTTATCCTTACTCTGAAAGTAAAGATGAGATTCTTAGCACATGTTTACTGATAAGCCTGCGACTGGATGACACCCGCAAACTACATTCGTGTACGTCATAAAAGGGGGAGCAGTGATTGCTTCTTCAATTATAGGAAAATGGCAGAAGCTTAAGACTTGATAAGCTCTTCTTAGGGAAGTGCAAAGGACCTAGGCAAGGACAGAAGCTTCTCCCAGCCTACACAGCCCTCGCTACTCTCAAAACAAAACAGTCTGCATCATCTAAGCAATGGTGACAGAGCTCCAAGACTCACAGGACTTTGACCGACCTTCAATTTCCACATCAAGGTGACAAGAGGTTTGGGTCTACTGAGAAAAGCCTATCTAGCCGTTTTGGGAAGACAGATCCGACAAAGAATCTAAACCATTTTTAAAATAAGAAAGACTTCTTTAAAAGGCATAACTCATACACATTTTGTTTATTTATTTCTCAGAATTGGTACCTGTTCCATGTATTGATATGATAATGATCCTATCTGATCAAGAAATGGTATCATGGAAATGGAGTGACATGGCAATTTAAAATGAAAGCTTACTTGCTTACAAGGACACAGGGGTGGCTGTGATAATACACCTCTAAAAGCTGTACAAGCATCGAAGCTGAATTAAGCGAATCTGAGAGGCTTTGGCCTCTGTGCCTGTGGGAGCTCTGTAGCTTTTTCCGGTTTGGGTTGGCATCTGCCGCCCGAGGCTTGACGCCCTCCGCCACCCACCCCCCCAGCCCCAGGAACTGACACTGCAAGGGAAGTCTTGCCCTGTGTCCCTTAGTGGTTGGTAACCCCTCCTTTTTGCTGCCAATTCAACTGCATGCTTATATTATTGTAATGAGGACTCCCCCTAATAAATCATAGTGTAATTACATGTCATTGGCTTGAGTTATAAGTGAAACCTCTCTACCCAGGCGGAAGTTGACACACTGAGATCTGAACTGCCTGTTACAATACCCATACACATTAACCTTTGTTTGTTCTAAACAACATCTAGAAGACATCTGAGTTGCCCCATGTTCCTAGTTAGGGATTTATACATGAGCCTGGACTTCTCCTTACAGGGACCAGCAGGAAGAGAAGAAGGAAGAGGAAGCAGAGGGCAGTGGTCAGGGTACTGACTTTCAGAGAGAGAGGACGAGGTCAGCGTCCAGCAGTCTGGGGCACTGTATACTATGCAGTTTGGACTCAGATTGAGCGCCTCAGTGGCCAGAGACAATTCAAACAGCATACATTTCATGCATAATTTGCAAGAGTTTTCTACATAGTTGTCTTTTTAGCTGAAAGCCTTTGGCCAATGCAACAGAAATAGATTGGTCAGTGAACCTGCCATTGGGTTTCTCTCCAGTCATGAAGCTGCCAGTCCCCAAAACTGGCACGGTCTTTGGAGGTCTGACCACAGAGGACACATTTACAGACACTGCGGACAGATAGGACTCTGCGGATCTATCTGGCCATTTTTACATAGCAAATGATGACACTGTTGTCATGAAATTTTACCCAGACGCTTTATTCAGACTTTTTCCCATCTTTCTATCATTCTGAATGACTTACAAAGAAGTCAGATAGAAATAACAAAAGCTCTTGGTTGGCAAGAAGGTAGTGAGAGTATCTAAGAAGTTGGGCTGTTGTGCAGGCCACGGCTGGACCTGAGGCAGAGAGAATGCAGGTAGCCTGGGGACCCGCATTCCCCACCGCCACAGCTGTTTGCGTAAAATAACAGTCTCTACTGCAACTTTTCTACACTGGTGGTCTGCAGGGCCTGGAAACGTCACTGAGTGATTCTCTCCTCTAGCCAATTTATTTGTCCCTTTAGCATGGATATCAAGAGATTCCAAAACAAAGGAGGGGTGGTGACTCCCCTTGGTGGCTCTATGTCTGCTATGTAATATCCCAGTCTCCATGGCACGTGGCCACTGGGATACACATGGTGATGTGATGTGAGTGAAAAATGCACCCTGAATTTGCAACAATTCTTAGGATTTTAAGAGAATGCATGATCTCTCTTTAGTATTTTTTAAATAGTTATTATATACTGAAATGACAACATTTTGCAGATCTTAGGATAAATACAATCTACTACTAAAGTCAATCTCACATATTTCTTTTTACTTTAAATGGGGAAGAGTATAAGACATTTTTAGATGGTGTATGTGGCCTGCATTGTATTTCCATGCGCTGGGCTGCTCTCTGTAGTTTACGAATGAAAAGAAAAAATAAATGATCAGTGCCTGTCCCCGTGCTTTATTAAGCTCTCCATCTTCTCTGTGCTTAATAAACCTCCCACAGCAGGCCCAGGCTGTAGAGTACATGGTGTCTCCTAATTCCTTTTAAAAGGAATCGTGGTGTCCCATTAAGTATCATTGTTAGCTCTTCCTTTTGCTCAAACACCCCTCTGACCTGTCCTGCAAAACACCCCCGTAGCTGACAATTGTGCAGATCCACCTCCTGGCCATTAACATGCACGTGCACAGACCATTTCCCAGCAGTATCTCATCATTACACTGTCTTGTTAGTGAGGCTTCTTGCTTGCAAGCAATAGAAAGCTACTCTGGACACCTCCTGCAGAAAAGGCTGCATTGGAAGGGTATATGGAAGCCTTTGGAAGCGCCGAGAGACCGGAGAAGGCTCCGTCGATGAGTGAGAACCGAGAGAGGGCTCAGCCGCAGTAAAGGCAAGCGGGCAGCGCTTTGGACTGTGCCACTCACTGCATTGAATAATTAATGATGTTGTTGCTTGTGCTGTCCTTGTAATTCTGTCCTTCCCTCAGCTCCTACATGGAGCAGCTGATGGATGGAGCCCAGTAATCATACCCCAGAGGCTTCACTGACTCCTTCACCGTGGGACACGGGCCCATGCGCACCACCTGGACTTACCCGATGGACCGGTCTCAAATTCGAGAATCTCTATGATTCTGGTTAGTTGAGTTTTTTTTTTTTTCAATGACAAACATGCCTACAAATCCCTCCAGAAATATCACTGCAATATTACATAATAGCAGACAGTACATTTGGCAGTAGGGTTGACAGAGGAATTTAAAACTCTCTTCACTAAAGAAGGCATTGGTATATTAAACACCACAGTTTTAAAAGCATTAGCTTGTGAAAATAAATTTTGTGATTTTAAACTCCCCCAAACTTCCTATGCTTTCTAAGTTTGAAGTGGTCCTTTCAGTGTGTCTCTAATGAGGATTGAATCTTAGCTTCAGAACCTTTCGATTTTTTTAATCTACAGACATTTATTGACCTATTAGTCTTAGTTCACCCTCTAAGAATGAAAGATCAAGGAACAGGAGATAATTGCATATAGACATTTCCATTAAAGGGGACCATGTAGGTCTTTTCTGCAGTTGTTAATGGTCTGTTGACACTCACGATGAGAGAAACTCATTATATTCCTGACTTTATGTAGAGTTATGCGTATAAATTAGCTATTCATAGCTTAGGCTACTCATTTAATTGAAATGATCAAATTAAAAATTCCCATTTTCTTTACTTAAAAATACATAACCATCAAAGTAATCTATGCACATCTGAAAAATAAAGAGTGCCAAAGAGCTGGTCGTGAAAAGCAAAACTCTCCTAGCCTGGCCTCCGTCCCACCTATTGTAACCATGTTGTCTGCCTTCAATTATTCTGGAGGTCACACACGTGACTTAAAGTATTCATGCCGCAGTTTTCAAAATCCATTATCTAGACCCAAGGCACTGGATGACAACATCCCCACTACAGATTGACTCCATATCACCACCAACCACTATAATTGGTAGAGTCAAAGTGGAAGCAATTAGGGGACTCACAACGGAAGAATAAAGTGTAGTATAGAAGAATAAAGAAGTAGGTTTTCCAGGACCATCTGGTCCCTCTGATTTGGCATTACTCCATCTCAACAGCAAGCAGGACCTTAGGTGTGCATGGTCAAGAAGCCTGGGCATCCATTATTCAAGTCCTGACCTGAGAGCAGAGACAAGCCACCCTTCCCCCAGGCTCTCACGCTGGCCCAGTGCCATCCTGGGAGTGAGCCTCCTCTCTCCTCACCTGGTTTGTCTTAGGTGTACTGGCATCTCAGCGGGCAGAGTGCAGCTGCTTTCTGCAGCTCGCTTGTTTTCCCTTGGAAATCTCAAGCCAAGAGAAAAATGTTAAGGAAGCAGAATATTTATTTTTGGCATCTCATCTCTCCTGAGCTTTAAAGTCCCACGTTAGAAGACACTGAAGGACAGGATGTACCAAGCACCGTGGTGTGGATGTCAACAAGCAAATCAGAGGAGGGGTCAGCTAGTAGTCGAAATGAAAGAGAGAAATTGTCTAGTCCAAACTGCTTCTTGTCAGCGGGTGTGCGTGCATGAATGTGCACACGTGTGTTTGTGCCAGCATACACACACAAAGATGATTGGCAGAGATATCCTTCTCATTAGAGAGGTTTCCTAATGCTATTTGGAAAAACCCAAAATGGGACTCCCATCTTTCAGGCTACCTGCTTAATTATTTAGGTGAGACAGCCTGGAGAATGGTAAAAACTCTGCCCTCTTAACACAAAAACTGGTATGTTGGAGTAACGGTCATGCCATTCTCTTGCAGCTTTGGTGAAAAACTTAGCATGATCCTACCATCCCGTTTATTTGTTTGTTTTGTCACAAGTCATGGCCTATCCATCCATAAAACTGCTCAGCTGTACATTCAAAATATGTTCAGAGTCCAAGCACTTGCCGGCACACCCCCCATGAGCTTCTTGCTCCAACGCCACCTGTCACCGGCTTTCTGGAATCATCCACAAACCATGCCCCCTTCCATGGAGAGCTGTTTTCAGTTCCCCACCCACTAATTCTGCTCCTGCCATGTCTGATTTTGAAGCTTGTTTTAGCTCTTCAGATTGTGGGAGTTTTCTTGCCTTCCAGTGTGCCTTGTACTTTCTTGTCTTTTTTTGGTTTGATGGCCAGACATGCCACCCCAGCTAAAGGAACTGCATATGTGGGCTTCAGCAAGGTGTGCACAGGTAAGAGGGGGATGGGAGCTTCCCACAGCCTCTGATTAGTTCTCAATGCCTTGTGGGCCCACGCCTCTGAGCTGTGATGTTCACAAGCATTTCTCAGCTTTTTCTCCCCTCTTAGCTGGAACCTGATGGCCCCAGTGGGCTGGAGTTTGGTATTGCCCTTCTCCATGTAGGGACTAAAGCTGGCGAGAGCTGTGTCCCTCCGCCAGGTCACCTGGGCTCTGAAAATAGCCCAGCAGGCAGACTCTGTGGGTTAGTTTCTCCTAAAGGCAGGCCTTGTTGAAAAGTACAGGGCCCTCTGGCTTATTCTCAAATGGTCCCTCTCCTCTTCTCCTCTCAGGCAACTGAGGGGATTATTCTCCCACCCTGGTTCAGCTCCCAGTCTCTTACTAAAAATACTGTTTTCCCTAAAGGCCAGATGCTATTCTAAACTCTGGTTAAAAACCATGAATTGATGGTGGTTTCTATCTTCAAATCACATGCAATTTGAGGGGAAGTTCAAGGAAATGCTCCACAGTATAGTAACACTGCCATGACTGGACTATTCCAAGAGAGTGTCCTGGGCATGGGAGGGGGTGGTAGCTTTACTTAAGGAAAAATGTTGATGGTAGTGACTATGGGTCCTCTGATATACTTGCACGTGTTATTTACACAGTAGATGTAAAACTCTACCAACATCTTACCTTTGGGCTTATTTGCATACAACATTATTTCCTAATACCAAAAAATAGAAAATATCCTTTTCCGGGTGTTAAATTGGATTATTTTGTGATGGGATTGATGATGTCTATGCATAAATTTCTCAGCAATTCTAGTGAGGTCTTTGGTTATGAGCCTAAGAAATGTTGCTCTATTTCAGCAAATGTTTGATAGTAGGCCCTAGATTTAACTGAGTTTTTCTCTTTCAATGGATATTAACAAAATTAAAATTCTCTTAGGTTATTCTTATATTTTCCATATATATCCATATCATGTGGTCTTCAGGAAAACTGTTACAAAAAGCAATACAGTTAAATATTTGAAAAATGTCTAAACAAATAAAGCAGGCGTTTTAACTATTCTTATAATCCCGTAATGGATTTAAAGTTTTGCAAGGATGTAATTTTTTTAAAAGTAAGAAAATATATGATAAAACATTGTTTGCAGTATATTGTTACGACAACTTTCCCAGAGAAATCAGGTGGCACTCAGAGAGGTGGAGAGAGAGGATTTAATTGTCACATTGGCAGGCCCAGTGGGGTAACTCCTAAAAATCTGAGCCCCGAATTATAGGAATTGCAGGTTTTTATACAGTTTGTATAAGGAAACTTACCTACCCCAACCATCATAAATTTTATTGTTTAGGAAGGGGGTCAAGGTAACCACAGCTACTATTGTGGACAAGCAGCACAGCACAGAGACTTTCCCAGCAGCTTTCCGCCCCAGCAAGCAGCAGTATCCAAGCAGTGAACTTAGCAACTTCAGCAACTTTCATTTCCAAGCAGCAAACTTATGAACTTCCTACTTAAATATTAGTACCAAAGCTCAAGGTGATTTAAGAAAGTCCTTCAGAAATATAACTACAAGGCACATAACTCTGGTTATCCCTCTGCCAAGACTTCATTCATTCATTCTTTCTTTCTTACTTTCTTTTACTCATTTAACAAATTTTCTAGTATCATCATCTATGGATCAGCCATTACAAAGTGTCCTAGAAACTTAAAGATATGTTTAATAATAGAAATAAATGTTAAAAAAAAAGAAATTCTTTAACCTCACCCCAATATGACCACTCTCCCCTCTACTGCCTTATGTTGATAACTTCCCAATGAGAGATCTGAATGCAGTGTCTCCATTTCCTCAATGTTCATGACCTGCTCCAAGCTGGCTGCCAAAATCAGACACCATTTCACAAACTCCAGCAGCTTCACCCTGATCCTACCAGATATCTCACTGCTGTTTGAGTCAATGCCACCTCTTCCTCTCCTGGCTTTTATGCCACCACCCCATCCAGGGTTACTCCCAGAATTCTGAACTGCTTCTCTGTCTCTCTTTCAAGTTTAGCTTTTTCTATGGTCCCTTACATTTTTAATATACACTGAAGGCTCAGCCTAGAATCTTCTCTTTTCACTCACTTTCATTCTATAGCTAGATAGTAGTGACCATTCCCCTGGCTTTACATACTGACCATCACCTTCTTGGATAGTTCTGAAATGTATCTTTCCAGTCAATGAACTCCAAGTTCATTTAGCCAGGAGCCTAGGCAACAGTTAAGTAACTCACCAATAGCTCTGATGTAGCATGCCCAGGGCTGACACGTTTACATTCCTGGTAGTCTGGAACTGATCTTAGCAAGAAGAATTTCCAGTCACTTAATTGTGCAAATTAAAAAAAAATTGTTTTGCTATTTTTTTAAATAACTGTATTGATGGTTTCATGAATATGTATCTATCCCCAAACTCATCAATTTTTATATGCTAAATATATACAGCCTCTGTCAATCATACCTCTGGGAAGTTTAAAAAAAAAAAGTCAGTCTTCATAGTTCTTTCACTCTCAACTCCACAGCCAGCTAATGAGATAAACCTCACCACTCACATCAGAAATATCTTTCCATCACTCAGTTCTTCCCCCTAATGCCACTTTCTTAATCCCAGCTGTCCTCCTCTCTTACAACAGTTTTGGCCAACTGAACCGAGGGCCTCGATTAGTTGTGTTGTATTCTTGCCTAGGTAATCAAAATTCTTAAATTGAAAGAACACAAAGATGTAATGTTATTTCTGTTTAGTTTCATTTCCTAGTTTGTGATTGAGACGTTTCAAGCAATAGCATTTGTTCTGAAAGTTGACAACATCATTTTGTCTTCTGAATTCAGGACTTGGGACTGGGTGTTACTAGAAACAGACTGTGATATGTTTACTGGTTTTGATAGTTTTCACCCATGAATGCATGTTATTGTACCAGTCCATTGCCCACAATCACTTTGACCCAGATTTAATATGTGAACCGCCTACAGCGTGGAGTGGCCCAACTATCCCTGTGGTTGTCCCTCCCCATCAGCGCCAGAATGGCTGAATTTTCCCTGGACACCCCACGAGGCAGCATGACAGAGCAATGAGGTAAAAGCCATTCATGGTGTATATCACAGCGTGGATAGAACATAGGTACACGAGTTGGGCGAGATAAGCCAAAAGCAGAAGAGCGCTTACTTCATGATTTCATTCACAAACTGCTTATGCAAGAAGTAACACTGATCAACGCCTGGAAGAGTAACCGCTGTCAAGAATCAGACCGGTAGGCGTTCTGGCAGCTCTCTGGCTGTGATCTCTTTGCGAAAATCCACTGGACTGGACATTACAACCTGGGCTCTTTCCTAATGTACAGTACATCTCAACATAAAACTTACCTGAAAAATCCAAGAGTGCTTGAGTCTCTCGTTTTTTCTTGTTTTTTTTTGAGTTACTAACCACTCTGGGTATGTTAAAACTAAGAAACAGAAATGGGAGACTTTTCTGCTGGGTAATTATTGTGTATTTAGAAAAATGCCTAATTATACATTCAACTGACACACTAGAATGATTTCATTCTAATGAAATCATTGGCTAATACGAAAAGTATGTGTTCTGAATACATAATATCTTGTTGTTAGAAAAGGAAGCACCAAGGCCTATGATTAAATGATGTTAATACAACTATGGCAAAGAAAAGAAATTTTAAAAACATAAACAGTGTCTAGAAATACAACATTACAAGCTCTATTCTGGTTGTTAGGTTGAAAACAAGAGAAACGTTACTCTGTTTGAATGGGGAAAGGAACTCGAGGAGCTGTGAGAAGCCATGCTTTACAAAGCACATTTAAAGTATGAATGCTCCTCTCATAACTGCGAGATCCCTTTGCAAATACTCAGGGTGGATATTTTTATCTCAGGTGTCTAGTTATAAAAGAGCTGTAACACTGATTCAGTTTCAGAAGTTTGGAATTACTTATACACATATTTCCGTTTCATAATCCTCTCTCTTTTTTTTTTTTTTTGGTACAATAACATGCATTCATGGGTGAAAACTATCAAAGCCAGTAAACATATCACAGTCTGTTTCTAGTAACACCCAGTCCCAAGTCCTGAATTTAGAAGACAAAATGTTGTCGTCAACTTTCAGAACAAATGCTATTGCTTGAAACGTCTCAGTCACAAACTAGGAAATGAAACTAAACAGAAATAACATCTTTGTGTTCTTTCAATTTAAGAATTTTGATTACCTAGGCAAGAATACAACACAACTAATCATTTGGATAGATGATGTGAAAATTATTAATATGATTAAGCATCTCATTTAAAACTTATAAATCACTCCCTACACTTGAAAGCCCAGTTTTCCTAAATCATGAAAAGTTCCATATAAGTAAAGAGAGCAGTGACATTATGACTCTATAGTCTATAGATGTTTTCTGCTCTGTATCATTAGAATCAAAGCCGTTAAATTTTCAGTTACTCCCCTCTTGTCTCTTTTTTCCTTATTATTTTTCATAAACTTTTATGATAATTTAGCATAAAATCAGAAATTTTATAGATTTTCTCTACAGTTGGCTTTCAAATATACTTCTAAGATATATTTACATACAATTTTAATAGGTAAGATTCTATAATGTTCCCAACGGACGGAAAAGTCTCTGAAACAAATAGTTTCATTATTCGCCAAAAAACAACTTCATTTTTCTATTCTCAAATGATTAACTCCATTTTACAGAATCTGATAAACATTAACCTAGACAATCTCTTTTGTGTGGGGCTGGGGGGCTGCAGAGGGAGTTGGATAGCTGAAGTCAGTTGTGAGCACGGAGCACGACCCCTTCAAATTCCATTTCATGACTCACTTCATGTTCAGAACTGAATTTGCATGAAAATCAAATTCATAAATTTAGCCACAGCTTTAATCAGGAATTTTGTGGTTGTTACTGTTCTTTTCGAATTGGTGTAAAAGTCAAGGCAGATGGTAATGTTTCTTGAAATGTCTGTTGACCCTTGTTTCCTTTCTTTTCCTACCATAGCACAGAACTGGAAGGCCACCGGTACCCTCCCAGGATTGGGCCATCCGAGAGCACAAATGTCCTGAGAGTCCAGACCTTCAACTCACACGGTCTGAAACAGGGCTCTGGACCTTTTGCGACCATCCCAGTAGACCAGCGGGGTCTCCAAGGAAGTGAACCAAGCTCTGGGGACTATGTGAGTAATTACAAACTTTGCTATAGAGATAATCCAGGGAATTTAAGGTAATTCATAAACACACACACACAAACTTCTATGTAGACAGAGGTAGTGTCTGTATTTTGCTTTTATATTTATCTATATTTTTATCTATATATACTAGAAGAAAATTATTAATGAAATTGAATCAACGTATATACACATGCAGTTACTTTATATGTCTTTTATAAATGATACTATGTATATATTTATAAATGTCCCTATACATGATATTTACAATGATTAGCTAAAAGAACACCCTGATTGACAGCATGAAGTTTGGAAACCAACAAATATTTGAATCCCAGATAGGCCACAGAACAGCAATGTGGCTCTGGACGTGTTACTTAATATTATATACACATATACTTTATATACATTATATATACACATTATATATATATATATATATATATATATTTATTTATTTACTTATTTATTTGGGAGTGTGGTGCAATTCCATTAATAAGTGTTTATAAATGCTTGAAGCACGACAGTTAAGATCCTTCTTTCAACTTACACATTTTCTCTACATGACATATATAAGTGCAATATTTCAACCGTTGTCCCAGGAAATGGACCAGCTGCTTCTCACACATAAGCAACAAACTCTCACATACTGTGGAAGGTTGGTGTGACTGACACCTTGATTACAGGTAAGGGCACAAACCTTAGAGGGATAGAATGACTCACTCAACACTTACTTAGTATCATCTGCAACACCGCCAGGCACACAGAAAGGCCATCTCAACTCAAGTCACACAAAATGTCCTAAGACAAGGACTGCAGTGGGTTTGTTTCAATAGCCCCTTCCCCAAATTTAACCTAATTCTTAAATTTCCATTTTCCTAAAGCACTAGAAAACATGTTCAATAAGCTATTCAAATTACTATTCTGGTAATTTTTTGTCCAAAAATGTATAGTAATGAAAAGAAGTCTCTTATCTTCAAGTCTATTCTTTCTTGATGAATGCAGTAATCTATAGGCAGAGTTAAAAACAATGATCACCACAAGAAAGAGAAAATAGACACCTGCTATTTGCAACATGAACCAGACGCCATGTTGGGATCTGATATCTCAATAACTATTAATAAATTCCGAGGCAAGGACCCAAGATTCTATTTGGTGATATAATTTAAAAAGCATCTCTTTTGCATTCATAATGTAGGCAGCATGCCAAGAAAAGAAACAAAAATTATCTTGATTTTCTTGCCAGCTGGTGCTTTGAACTGAATGGCCCACAACCAAAGACCTGCCATTCCTGTCACACAAGAAAATGAAGTGAATTTCTTGCTAAGCACACTTACTTCTGACTGTTGAAAAATTACCCTAAGAATACACTAAGTGCCACAGTAAAACACAATTTTGTCTCACCCAGCATGCATCTGGAAACTCGGAGAGACATATCAAACAGCTGGCAGTGGAAAGTTTGTTTTAAAACCACATTGATAAGGGACTGTTAATCACCTTTTCTTGCAGAAATTGTTTCAGTAGTGTTAGCATCCATTCTCACAGTAAATATTTGCTTTTCCTTGCTAACACTATTATTTAAATGGGGGATTTCCTTTCTATAGTTGTGTGATATGTATGCATATAACATACAGACATGCCTCTATTTACATACGTGTACGTAATGTTCTAGGCATCACCACACAGACGGATGTATCTTTATTAAATGTCCGCACCCATGAAGATATGCGTTGTAAAATTTATTGGAAGCTCGCCATAAAAAGTCTCATTTGTGCAATTATAATGAATAATCCATGGTCGTTTTTACTACATTATTTATTTGTGTCAAAGATATTTAGAAATGCATTCTAAGCTTTGGTTGATGGAATTTGAGATTGGAAGGATGCAGGTGAAACACCCAATTTCAGTCAGATCCACATGTAAAAAACAACTTAAACAGTTTAGCAATTTTTCTGGCTACCTCCAGCTACCCAATTACCATTTTGAAAATTTAGCACAGATTTTTCTCTGGAAGATGTGCCAGTTTGGAATATCTTGCACCTTTCTACTTTCCATATCATTTAGCCTGAAGTTCTGAAAGGAGCACACACATAAATTCCACATCAGCAGATATTTTAGGCTGAGGAAAACCTCAGGCCTTGTATTTTCACTTATGGTGCAGCTTGACCCCTTAGTCGGAAATCTGTGTATGAACAAGTTCAACACACTTCTTTAGAAGCCCAGCCCCCCAAATTCCACTTTGTGACTGAGTGTTCTCAGTCAACTCTGGGAGAGATAAAGAGCAATCTGGGAAAATCCTCAATTTTTAACCCCGAATTTGAAATATCAAACGAAAAGGAAGAAACCACTGTGTCTAAGGCTTGATTTTGCATTTAGACTTGTGTACAGGGGGTCACTCCACACCACCTCACACAGAGGGCCCTGGCTGAAATCCTGTATCTGTCAGTGGCTTATTAGACTTGTATTTTATTCAAGGAAAACTGGGTAGTTTGGAGGAACATATGTAAATGGATATGTTATTAACACTGATTATAACGAAATCTGACAAGTTATGCTGATCTATGGAAATAAAATCATAAAACTTCCATTTGATATGAAAGGAATTGAAGCCCTAATTTGAAGAAATGCTCCATTTGCATCTACATGCGGCTTTATGATTTATGACAGGGAGACTTTTCAACTGAAATAGAAAGTCAACTCTCTAGGAGTTATTATATAGTGGAAATGAAATTTCCTAACCTATTTAGATGAAGCAGGTTGTGCATTATCTTTCACGCTGATATCTCACTGCCTTCATTTCAATAACTACTGCTGCTATTCTCTGCTTATGGAGGGGAGAAGGAGATAAAAAAATGTTATTCCATGAGAATGGCAAAATCTCTGAAATTTATTACATTCAGATAAAATCTGCTCCAAGAAGGGTAATTTAAAAATACCTGTAATGATTCCACTCCTGAGCGACTGTTCTGTCGCGTGGTATAGAGGTGGAGGTAACAATGCTTAACTGTGTTCCTAGGTGACATTTCCAAGCATGACCGCTAAGGGAACACAGAAAAAAAGGATTATTGTGAGAGTTACATAATGAGGATCAACTGCCATGTAGGTTGGTGAAGTTTCATAGCACCCACCTTCTGTTTTGGCGAGATGCCCTACATCACTACGTACTGATGGGAATTCCCACAACGGCAAACTACTTCACACACCAACACACCACAAGAGCATGGCTTCTCTAATTTTTCCTTATTGTCATTTTGAGAGGCTTCATTTACCTGTCATAAAGTGATTACAATAAAGGATCACTATAAGCCAGTATGGCCAATAAGAAAGCTTTGGCAAGGTAATCTTAAGCGACATTAGTGAAAATCAGTGGAGGTTTTGGTTCATTTTTATTTTTGACTTCCAAGTTCCTGTTGAGAGTGGAAGATGAAAAATCACTCACGCTGTAAAACTTCCCATCATAGCTGAAAAGTCTCCCTGTCATAAATCATAAAGCCGCATGTAGATGCAAATGGAGCATTTCTTCAAATTAGGATTTCAATTCCTTTCACATTATAGCACTTGCCCATGCATGACCTTCACAGGGAGGTTTTATCCCCAGCACCTCCAAATGTGACAGGCAGAGCAACATCAAGGAGATGCGGTGTATCTGTGTTCTACGGGAACGTGTCAGCCAACTGAGTACTTATGATCATCAAGTTTCAAGGTTAGAAGGGAATGTGAAACTCGCTTAGTTCGACCATATGTTCTGATGCTGGGAGCATCTCGGGAAGGAGGCTGACCCTGGAGGTTGGCAGCATGGGGTTTAATCTTAGCTTCGCCTCTTGCTAAGTTTTGGCACGAGGCCAAAATCTGTGAACACCTCATTTTCCTCATGCAGGAAGCGGGGACGCTAGTAATAGGACTTCTCTGTTGCATCATTGTAAGGATTAGATGAGTTACTACAGATAAAATGTTTAGAATTGTCTGGTCTCCATCCCACACCCCACGCCCCTCATTTCCCACAGAGCATCCCATCTTGACTGGGTAACTGCAGGGAATCTATTATTTGGGAGGAGATTATTGATGCTATTTTTCCTCTGTTGAGTCCAAATATATCTCCTTGGGGTTTCTTCTCACTGCCCTAACCCAATCCCTTGGAATAATGCCGCAAAAGGCTTAATTCCAACCCTCTTGAGTGATGTTCAGATATTTGAATTCACCAAAATCAGAGAGATTGAGTAAGGGCTAGAGAATTTACTAAGGCTAGTGACCTAGATCTTTAATAGCATGTTATCTAGTGGCTTAAAGGGGGAAGAGGGGGGAGGAATTATAATAGTGCCAAGTTCTTGGAAGTTTTGGGGTTAAGAGATGTACTTAGAGTTCAATTAATGGTGCTGATGTAGATGACAGTGGGAAGATACTGATTGTCACACCAGGTAAATGTTAGGTTGTCCAGCTCAGGACTTCCCTGCATGTCAGCGAACACCGTGGCTTTTACAGCACTGTGCAGTTACGCCGACCTCTGCCATGGCTACCTGGCTTCTGTGGTTCTGACAAGGAAATCATCTTGGAAATCAGCTTCACCTATTTCATCAGCAAAACACTTTGCGAGGTTGCACATCTTACCATTATCTAAAACCTTCCCTGCAACAGAAACACTACAGTCAATTATCTGGAAAATTCTGAGGAGACCTTTGTTTTCTTTGCAATAGGGAAGTCCTATTACTAGCATTCCCACTTTGGCAATAGCTTATTAGCTCTCAGGACATATTTCTGTTCTTTACTTTTCATGTTGAAAAAAAGACGTATCCTGTCTGTATAAACTTCCTCCAATGGAAACATGTTTCTCTCCATTTGGGGTCATATTTTCTTTTATGTTTCTGTTAACTGTTTTCCACTGAGTTGTCTGTATTGTGTTTTCTAGCAATACTGAGGATGCTGGTAAAACAAAACATCACATTATCTCTCACTGGGAGAATGATGATAGTCTTATAACTGCATTTGTGTTTCCAACATTCATCTCTAATAATCTAAAATAACAGTTGGTCATCTATATACAACATAAATGTTGACTTCATTGATTAAAATCTTCTATTACACAAAAGCATCTACTGAATGAGATGTATTTTCAAGGCATCCAAAGCCCTCTATTACCATAGTATTTATTTTTTCACCGAATTCATTTCTTTTTGTTAGCTTGCTTGCATCTTACAATTCATCTATACCACAGCCTGGAATTTACTCAATGATTTCATGCTGCCTTGTAGCTTCATCCTGTCATACCTGATGTTCTGGCAACGTGGAAATACTCTTTCCCCACCCCTACTTACCACTCCATTTACACACACACACACACACACACACACACACACACACACACACGCAGGCACACATTGTTTATCTTGAACACTTCCTTGTTCTTTGAGTCCCAAACATTTTCCCCTCTTTTACGCATTTTCTCTTCTTACTGCTCCTGCCTGTTCTCCATCTCTGTACTTTGTAAATGCCACATTGACTAGAACTGCCTGATTTACCTTCCTGTCTCTTATCTCTGTGAGATTTTTAACTGGGGGGTGGTGGTGGGAGGTCAATCTTTGGCTTTGGATCTCTGTTCTAACGTAGAATGAAACTTAAAATTGAGTATATACAGTGATATTTGGCATTTAGTAAATAACCAATCAGTGCCAGTTATTAGTAAGCAGTTTTAAGTTAAGGAGTATATTATACAATAGTTAAAGATAAAAATTTAAACCAGCTAAGTTCCTAGGCATTTTTTTTTTGTTAAAAATAGGAGTATTTTATTTCATCCTCATCTTATTTCTAGTGCTACAAGAACAAATGATAAAAATGTTCATTATGGAAATAGTGTTTGACATTTAGTAAGCATTCAGTGAGTAATAATCACTAAGTGTTTATAAATAATGGAGTGACTGTTTACACAGAAAAATGATAGACAATATTCTTGATATTCAAGAGTAAAAATCTTAGTTCAACAAAATTCCAGAGAGAAAGCAGTACAGTCATGATACAGGAATTCTCTTTTTATCATGACCCTCAGTATTCTTTAGATTTGAGTATTTATTTACAAATAAATTTCTATTATTATCTATTTATATCTATTACACTGGTCAACAGTGAGATTGTTACTGACTTTAAAAAGGCCCTAATCTGTAGTATCTTGGTGTGCTGAACATGAATATAACCCTGAAAATTTTTTATTAGCTCTCATTTTAAAGATATTTCATATAATTCATTTTATATGTTTCACCATGTAAATTTATCCAGTAGGACTGCAACATCCTAAATCAGCCTAGAATGATGTAATATTGCATCACATTGCATAATACCATCATGCACACATCATCCAGAGTTGACTGCCTCATTTTCTGATGCAATGCAATACTACTGCTAGGCAGCTGCTGAAGTAAGCTGATGTCAGCGGTGCATTATACAAAGCCCTGTCGGAAAGGTTGAGCATTGAAAATATTTCATACTTTGTGCGAGACAGTTTAAGCTGCTGTTCCATAGAACTGTTATTATTTTATCCATTTAGACACAATACAGAACAGTAATGCCTCAAAAGGCATTGAATAGCATGGACTATTTCTGCTCTATTTGTGGGGAAGTGACATTTGCCAACCAGAAGAAAAGTATCACTTCTCAAGTGAAGAAGCCTTATCATCTTTACTTCGGATACAAGGTTGGTGACCAAGACAAGCCTTGGGCCCCACATATATGCTGTGCTCCACGTGCAACACAGCTTTCACAGTGGTTCGAAGGCAAAGACCATCAATGCCATTTGCAGTCCCCATGGTTTGGAGAGAGCCAAGCAACCATAGAAAAGACTGTTACTCCCGCTTGGTTCCTCCTCTTTCCGGCAGACTAACGAAGCCAAAGAAGTCGAGAAGAGTCTACCCAAACATTCCGTCTGCATTGAGACCAGTTCCACATGGTGAGGGACTTCCTATTCCAGAACCTCCAGCAGAATACTCTCTTGATTCATCTGATGAGGACAAGGGTGAGCCGACCTGTTCTTCTCCTATTCCATCAGCCTGCAGTGATCCAGATTTTCACTGTGGTGCATCATCAACTCCACACAGACTAACACAGGAAGAACAAAATGACCTGGTTCGTGATTGGACTTATCCAAGAACAAGGCAGAATTGCTAGGATCAAGACTCCAACAATGGAATCTTCTAGAAGATGTCACAATTACTTTCTATTGAAAGTGCCATCAGCAGTTGGAGCCTTTCTTCAGAAAGGAAAGTACTCTGGCATTCTGTTCCGATATTGAGGGCCTTAGAAATCACTCATGACCCACAAGAATGGAGACTATTTCTAGAGTCTTCAAAACTGAGTCTTAAGGCTGTGCTTTTGCACAATGGAAACCATCTTCCATCTATTCTATTCCTGAACAGCTGTACAAGAGACAAGCGAAGAAATCTAAGAAGTAGTCTATGACTTGATTTTTTACAGGTATTAACCGTAGGCCTATTACTTGGCATGCATTTCGTGATGTAAACATCCATTTATTGCAGATTACAAAAAAACCTAGAGCCAAAATTAGAATTTGACTGTCATATTCATGTTGAGTACATACAAATTGATAGGAAATGACTAATTTTATTTCAGTAACATAACTTTTGTAAAAATTTGTTGACCAGTGTTATCCATTATTTATATCTATTATCTATTTATAATGAAGTGTGATTTTTTAAAGGACTCAAATTATGTTTTTATTTTTTCTTAACCTGTTTATTTTTAAAGCAATACTTCTTAGACATTTGTGTATAAATTTAAAATTTCATTAATATCCTCTTCTTCTTTTTCACTTAAAAAATAAATTTAAAGTTTTATAGAAAATAGATTGTTTACATAAACATCTAATTTGAAAGTTTCCTGAAAACAAGGCCCACTATTGTTTCATTGTTCCTAGAGCATAAGACCATGTTCTGTATTGGAGACAGTATAATAAACCATTTTGTATAGCTCAATTTTCTATCATTTGTATTATACATTTGTTTTCAATAAAATAATTCCATTTAAAATACAGAGTGCTATTTATTTTTAAAACGTACTTTTTTCCTCTACATCTATCTACCCTTCTTTTGGTGCATGTGCTTTTCAAAGTAACCATATGAGTTTCACCAAATGCAAACAATGATTATTTGTGGATTATGAGACTTAAGGGAAAGCTTTATTATTTGTGTACTTTTCCTTGTTGCTTGAATTGCACACATTTATAAAAAAATACTGGCAGACATTCATTAAATGGAAAAATTTCAAATGTTTACATTTTTACACAATTTGGGGGGAATGTAGATATTAACAAACCTACAAGGTGAAATAGCCTGGATCCTCTCGTTACACATCAAATCCTTGCAATGATCAAAAAATGATGTTTAGTTAGCAACTTTTCTGGAATTTTTAGAATTCACATATCCACTTGGCATATATTATAGGAACCCAGATGGCATTAAAAATGGGAGAATTTTCCACATTTTTAAAGCCATTATGATCTCCCTACCATAAAATTGAATCAAGAAATAAAAATATTCATTATGTAGGGAGAGCACTTATGTAATATATAATTGTGAAAATATTATGGAAATTGCTGGGTAGTCAAATGTAAAAGGAACCGATGTGTCTGCATGTCCAAAAATTAACTGGACCCCAAAAGCCTGGGCATTCTTCACACCTTGCCATCGGCAAAAGCAATTATGGTAATCCTTTTTATAGGTGCTAACAGTAGCAAATTCTTTTGAAAGAATAAAGTAAATTAACTAAACTCTCCAGAGACAGAACATGTTTGGGTGATGCTCTTGGCTCTGCTCTGGCTGCTGTTTCAAAAACAGGAGAAATAACATTATTTTAGGTTTTAATAGCTGGTTAACAGTAGGCTTGTGTGAGTGTGCAAGCAAATAATATCAGCTTCATCTCATCTCACTACACCTGACTTTAGGCAAGGAAGGACAAGGGGATCGATTCTCTCTCTGAGGGTGGAATGCTAAATCAGCTCCTCAAAACTGGTTCGCCAAGACATGAAACATAAATATCCACTTGTTTGTGAATGAACTCCCCTTTCAAGCCCCTTCACTGGTGCTTCTCTGCTTTTCCCCCACCTCTTCCCTCCAGGATAGCCAACTTCATCAGCCTTGGCTCACCCACGCATCCCAGATGACAAAAACTGAGTTTTCCCTTTTTAATCAATCAACCAAACCAAAAAAAAAAAGACAGAAGCCAAGCTGCAAGAACACAAAGGCAAAACAAAAAATCAGTTTCCAATATTCAGCTATATACAGGAAAACTGTTCTTGGGCTCTGATTCACCCAGACAGTAATTCCTTCCTTTTTAAAATCTTTATTATAAATAACATTCCAGAACTGTCAGATAACCACAGCTGACGAAAACAAAAGTAAAATAGAGGGACCTGATCAATTGTAAGTGCTCTTGGTAGTTTCCTTAAATTACTAACACATACAGACACAGCGGGCACCAGTGGGAGTACAACATAAATCTCCTGGCATCTCACATAACCCTGTGGGATCCCCCCTAACTCCAGATCGTTGGGCCCAGTGCATATTCTCAAACTGAGTTTCCCCACTTTCCGTTTGTGCCTCCTAATGGTACAGGTTCCTTGGGGCTATGAGGACTGACTTGAATAATACAAGTCGAATTCTAAATAAAGCCCCTAGAAAAAAGCATGGCATAGAAGTGACACTCTTTCCAAATACACGAGAACATTCTTTTTTAAAGGGTTCTCGCTGTCTAAACTCCCCCTCTACAGAGGTGATCGAACTCAAGGGCTTCGTGGGCTGAAAGCTCGTTAGATAATTTAAGCACTAATTCGTATAGCCCAGGGTCCAAGACCCAAGTCATTCCCTCTGATCGATTAAGCTGAGTCTCTGAAATCAGCTTTTAGGCACCACTACTCCCAGGATCCCCAAGTTTAAATTGTTTTTTGTCCATGCTGACGAGAAAGCGCATGATGGGGAGAAAAGTCGATATTTTCCATGTTCCCTTTGGATCAGATGAGGAGGCAGATGCTCTGTGTAAGGAGGGCAGAGAAGCTAAGAAGGTCCCTCAGTCTCAGATGTCTGCACAGCAGAGAACCACCTCCCCGCCAGCATCATCTGTCTGGGGCACTAAAGGCAGCGCATGTGGGTGAGGCCCTGGACACACAGCTCCTGCGAGCACTTCTAAATGGCCCCTGCTGCCGCAGTTCCCGGGACCCCGATGGCACAAATTCTCTGGGGCATCCTATGTTTACCCCCAAAATGCTTGGTTTTTAGGAGAACTGACACCTCTCTATTGCCTCTCAACACACCTCCCAAGGGCTGCTCACGCTTATCTTTATGAGGGAAGGCACACTTTGTTATCAACCAGGACCCCAGAGACACAAGAAGCAAATGGTGAAGGCAGTCAATTGTTAAGAGTGATTTATTCCTGGGAAGGCAATTAAATTGCCTGATTTACTTTAACCAATATCTCAACTTATCTTGCTAACCAGGTTCCAATCACCTCCATCCGGCCTGAGCAGCAAAATGACAGGACACAAGCCATGCAGTTCTGCCTCTTAGTGACCTGCGACAGACACCGGCCTCGTGAGCACACTAAAATCTCCACCCATGGAGGCGTGCAACTACCATTTCTGAACATACATGTGTCCTCAGCTCCTGTGCAGATGCCTGGTGGTGGCCAGTACTCCAGCACCCAACCACCCAAGACTACTTTATCCACTTTTGCTCCTCTCCTCTTTATAAAAGATTTCATATTGTCAGCCCTAGGAGGCACTCTGGAGACCTGCCTCCAAGTCTCCTTAATCATTACTAGTAAAAGCTGCTCCTCCTTTGACCAGCTTAGCGTCAGCCTATTGGCCAACACATCCAAATGGCAAATCCCTTGTTTCTGATGACACCTTCAAGGCCAGAATTTCTTCAAAAAATGCTTCTTGGTGCACCTGATGAGGATCTATTTATGGGGCCAGGTTGATGCATGGGTGGGGTAAAATAAATAATAGCCATCCCAGCTCCCCTTCGTAGAAGAAAGCAGTGTCATTGATCAAGGAGGCAGGTCAGCCCCTTCATGCTGCACTTTAGCATCTGGACCACCTCTTTCCTCTCTGATTGGCACCTGCCCAGTTCTTAGGTCTTCCAAAAGACATGTTTAGAATGAGCGCTGAGGAAATTTACAAGAGAACTGTAAGTGGCTAACTCAGGGAAATATAAATGTCAAGGTCTTAGTTTTCCAATGCTAAAAGCACCATCAAAGAAGGGAAAGAAATCTCACTAAAGAGATTAAAAGGGAAAGTGTCGATTTAGGAGAAATAACAATAACTTTTATAAGTCAATCAGATGAAGGCTTAGTAGGAGCTGAACTGGACCTCTATGCTTGCATTCTTTTGAAATTTGCTTAATGTAAATATAAATAAAAAGTTGATAGTTATGTGCTATGTTTTGCTATTTCAAATAAAACTTTCATAATGGAAAAGCCATTATTACCTACCTAATGTGTTAATCTATTCTCCTGATTTCCCCACACACAGAAGTAGCCTTTGCCAAATGATTAATAGTTTTTATGGTCACAATTAACTGTAATTGAAACCATGGAACTCAGGAGGAAATGAGCAACCCCTAAAAGGCAGTCTTAAAGCCCATAAAGAGACAGTAACACAATCGGTATTGAATCTACTTAGACTCCTAGCATGGGGACTAAGGCTCATTTTGTGGTCACCATTAGAAATCCAATGCTATAGGCATTCACTTTCACACAAGGTTGAAAAGCAGAGGTGGGCTGGAGTCAGCTTCTACCAGCTCACAAGGAAGCCAATTCTGTGAGCTTCTCAACTCTTTATTCGGCAACCTCAAGTCAGTACTTGAAATGGAATATAGTGGGGGTATTTACACCATGGAAATTCGCAAATTTGACAAATGGAACTAGGCTTCCCCCCCTTCCTTCTTTTTCTCTCCCTCCCTCCCCACTAACATACCCTAATTTTAAAAAGCAAATTTAAAATGTACCTGAAGCAGAGTAACTCCCAGAAAGCTATTTTGCAACTAAAAAAAAATTTACCAAATAAACACAACAATTATCTAAATATCGTACTATCTCTTATCCCTTCAATTCTTTCTCACTTTATTCATTATCTTATCACCTACAATTTAGAATTCTGGAAGCTGTATTTTCTCTTGGTCCTAGTTTTTCCTGTTCTCTATTATATTTTATACTTTGTCATTTTTTTTCTAAAACCTTCCATTTACTGACACATATTTCCTGCCTTGGGTGCTCATAATCAGTATGTATTTTAGGTATATATTCTATGTATATATTAGATATATATCTAACATATGATATAATGTGTGTATATATATACATACACACATATCTATATATTAGATATAACTTTCCCTAGAAGTTGGAAAACAGGTTTTCCAATAAGAGCTTAATTGTAAAACTTTAGCATGTTGTACATGTAAAAATTAGTAGTACTGGTAGAAGTCCAGGGCACAGCAAGCACAGTAAGAGTACATTTCACATCTGCCTTATGCAACTTGTAACAATCCTAATTAGCACCTACATAAATGGGGTTATAGCTATGATGATGTTAAACAGCGAATAATTGGCAGAACAGAGATTGGAACCCAGTTCTTATTTATGCTTTCCACAGTTTTTACAATCTCTAGTGAAATAACCAAGGAGATGTGTTGATGCCCCAAAGGCATATGGCTGAAGGTCATCTCAGCGCACTATAACACTAAGCAGGAAGAACATGTAAGGAGAGGAAAAGAGACATTTTTGTTACACTTTAGAAGTAATCTATGCTGAACTAATCAGAAGAAGAAAATGAAAGAGGTTCAGCATTTATGTAAAAAGATACACTGCCTAATTTTTGTCATAGATGATATTTCAGAGTTCGTTGTGACTTTGTTGAACTTCCAACAAAAACGATTTAGGCTCCAGTCTAATTAAAAACTCACATTTATCACTGACTTCAGTGGGAGGGAAAAAGTTGTCCCTGAGAATGGAAAGCCGGCTTACAGAAATTTGGAGCCCCAGAGTAAGCCATTTATCTGGAATTTTATTTCACTTGTCAGGTATTTCTAGCTCAGGGGTTGAGGGTCATACACAAGAGAATGATGAACATAAAATTCTGTCAGAATTGTCAAGGTCTAGAGCAATCTATGTTCTCTTTCTGTCTCAAATTGGGATTACATTTTCCCTGGGGCAATTCCCCAGGCCTGGATTAAATATTTCAGAGTGTCTGGACTTCCTGAGTTCTACTACTTATCACACTATTGTTCATCATCTTTGATTTCTAAGGCCCATGAAATTTAGAGAAGTATCTGTCTTGCAGATTTCCATATTCATGGTGAACCTAATACAGTGTCTCCTTGAACCAGTTCCGAAAGAATAAATGAGACCTGGTGATCCCCAAGGTACTGCTTGTTATGCTCTGGCAAAACCCAATTTTGTTGGTTACCCCAACCTCTTTATACCTCTAGTAGTCACAAAATTTTGTGAGAGGCAAGTTTAAATAGCTGGTTGTCTCAAAGCTAAGTTAATTTTATCCTTGCCATTTGTAACCTTCATTTCAAGAAACAGTAAGTCATTCATAGAGCCTAAGTACACTTTCAGTCAATTTAAAACATCAAATGTTAGAAGGGAATCAGTGGTTCCCCTAGTTCCAGTCTATTCTTTCGCATGCCCCCCAGACCCCCACGTCACCATGGCTGACTGCCCTGCAACAAGATACACCTTCCGCCACACGGTTGGCTTATATAGATGCTGTACTTATCACTTCCACGGAAAGGCAGTACAACTACTAAAATACAAAAGGAATCACTGGCATTGCTCTCCTTTCAATGACAGAGATTGAGTGAAAAGAAAAAATAATGGTTGGTATGTAAAAATTGGCTTCAATCGGCAGACTCAAACAAGAGGAGGAGGAGGAATAGCGAGTTGGCTGAACTGAACACCAAGCTGGCAATGAGGGAACATAGTAGGGCTGCCCTATGGGCCCTGCGTCCTCTGAAATGGGTTACCTCATCAGGGTAAAGAAACTGGCCAGGCCAGTAACAGCATGCGGAAAATTGATATTGATAAAAATTCTCCATTATGAATCCAATTTGTGGCCTAACTACAGAGAAAAGGTCTTAATGAAAATACTTTCAGCAAGATATAATCAAAAAGAGAAAAAATATGAAGCAATTTCACATCACTCCTTGGAATATCAATCAATGAAATAAACTACGTTAACAAGTAGCTCAGGAAAATATTTTTCTTGACAAATTCTGTCGACACTGGTGGAAATTGAATTATTATGATTGTATTTATAAATATAAATGCAAGATTCAGGAACTAAGTGATCACTTCATGCAGAGATGCATAATAACTGCATTCTTAGTCTTAGAAACGATATGAACTTCATTTTTCATTCTCACTGATGACAGCAATATTCTTAATTATTTTGATGTATAGCTGTGTACAGTGGGCATAGTACTTGGTCAATGTGTACTGGGGATCTAAAACTATTAGAGGGAACTGATCCCCCAGTGCATTACATCATTGATGGTAATTGTTTAAATGCAATGACCATTATTTTATTGAAAGGTTATTTCATAGCATAGGTGGTCTTTTTCACTTTCATAGAATTTGCTACCACCCATGTTTAGGAGAGGAAAGATTAGCATAAAAAATAAGTTGCCCTTGAGCATATGGACTCAGTCTCCCCAAAAAATGCCACGGTGTCAAGAGTTGTCCTTTTTAGTATGTGTCACCTTGGTCTGGGGAACTAAGACGAACTGAAGCTCTCTGGACCTGATTAGAAATTGTTACCATTGCTGAAAGATTGCAGATTATAGAAATTTAGAGGATCTCTAGAAGTGAGTTTCTTTTTTTAATCAGAGAAACTTAAGGCAGGCATACAACTAGAAGCAAAGTGTTATCAAATGAAGTCAACCCCTCCTTTGTCACACGATGACGTCCTTCCCTCCCCCCACCCAAAAAAAAAAAAACCCTCTTCAACCACTCAGTAATCCAAGCCCTTTACCTTGGGATTTATACCCCCCCCCCGCCAACTAATGCATAATCATTGCCATGTGCATGTTATTACATCAATTTTTTTCTCTGCTGATTTTTCCTGGTGCCACTGTGATTCCCCAGCCTGTCCAAGAACTCAGAAAGGTGAGGAACTTCCATTGTGCCTCATCAAGAAATAACTCAGCTTTGTTGATAAAAGCACTAAATAAATGACTCAATTCATAGACCTAATATTTCAAAACACACCTTAAGTGTTGATGTTGTATTTTTAGAGAACTGTATAATGTCTCTCTCCTTGGGAATCTTAGAGGCCATTTATTTCTCTGATGTGCTCTTTAAAACCTGATCTACTAGTGACAGGAAGATTTTTCTACCCACACAAGTAATTTCAACGTGAATCATAGTTCACAAATGTAAGGCCAGCTGATGTTTACCAAGAAGTTTTGAAATAGTTTAATCTCAACTCAATTTTACAAACAAGCTTGGTGGAGCAATTTGCCTCAATCATTAATTTTATTTATTGCAGTAACATTGGGTTACATCATTTGTGTATTAAAAGTGTAGGATCTCTCTGCTCAGGTGTCGTTACCACACTGCACCCACCACCAAGATACCCAGAGTCCACTACTATAGTCATCGTGCTCCCTCCCCACCTAGCTCTCGAACCTTTCTCTCCTCTTCCCTCTCTGGTAGTCTTAGTTCTCTAGTCAGCTTTCTGGAGTTAGTTCGTTGTTTGGCTTTATCTGACCCATTCTGATTTCTCTATATTCCACATTTAAGTGACACCATCTAGTATCTGTCTTCCTCCTTTGGACTCATTTTTCTTAGTATAATCCCCGCCAGCTCCATCTGTGTTGTGCAAATGGCAAAAGTCTATCTTTTTGAATGGCCAAGTAGTATTCCATCGTGTATAACGTTCACTGCAACTTCTTGATGTGCTCATCTGTCTTTGGGCACCTGGGTTGTTTCCACAGCTTGGCTATTGTATGGCAAGACCAATACTGGAATTCAAATATAATTATTCTTAGTCATGAACTCACTGTAAGAAAGCTAGTGACTTCTACTAATTTTATAAATTGTTTTCACTTTCAATACATTTGACATAACTATTCATTGGTTTATAATCTTAATCTTTTCTTACAGCCCACCACCAGGTGAAGTTACTTTAGAATTCAGAAATGCGTGTCAACGTTGCAAGTACAAAACATATTTGCTTTGTTTTGATTTTCTTTGTTTCCCCACCACCATTCTTTATACCCCTTTACCCTTTTCTCCCTCACCCTTTCCTCTTAACCTCAGAAACTTTACTTATTATCATCAGCTAGTTTCTATATTTATTTTGCTTTGTCCAATTGCTATGCAAACATCCACTATTTGTCTTTGTCGTTCTGACTTGTTTTATTACACATCATTCCCTGGAACTCCTTCTATTTTGTTGCAAATGGCAACATTTTATTTTTCCATATGGCTGAAGAGTAGTCCATGTGTGGGGAGACCACATCTTCTGATTCAGCCCTCTCTCAGTGGGCATTAGGCTGCTTAATGGATCTGTTAGACCATTACTCTTTGCACTCTGGAAGAAGGTGGTTGGCCCTCTTCTGCCTGCTCCCTTCTGTCAAATCATTCAAAGAAAAAGAGCTTTTTAGAGCAAGACAGGTCAATGATACTGGGCTGTGGGGACTCAGACTGTACATCACAAATCATTATCACACACCAGTGTCTACTTGAATCTTCCAGTTTTGTCTTCACTGTCAAGGCTTGCATGCCATTATTTGGTAGACTATCCACAGAAATAAACTATTAGGATTATAAGTACCACATGTTTTTACCAAATGTTAACTCTTAAATGATGAGACTATGTCCATGCCAATGAATTCTTTCATACTCAGTTTGATATATTTTTTAAATTTTTATTTATATATTTTTTACATTGTTGTTCATTTTTGTACAATGTTTGATTTCTCCTCTTTTTTTACTTTTGTGTATAACTGGGGTGTAGGCAGAGGTGCAGAAGGCTTGAAGATTCACCAGAGACAGAGTGGGGAGCAGAACAGCAGATCCACTGAAACGCACTGCTGAGGGGGACAGCAGGTGAGACAGGAGAGGTCTGTTGTGCCATATGTGGGTCAGCTCCCTGGCCAGGGATTGAACTCATGCTATCGCAGTGATAGTTCTGAGATTCAACCCCTAGGCCACCAAGGAGGCCCTTCAGTTTGTCACTGCATACACACACTGCCACTATCAGTATGAAATCCTTCGAAATTCACTCCTATCCATGCAGCCCTGGTTCTGGTGGACATATATTAGCGATGTCCCGAACCTGCCTTGCTGTGTTGGCTTTGCCCCCCTCTGCTCCCCAAGAGGAGAGCTTGTGCTTCCATGCAGAACACACTGATACCTGACCCTGGTCACTGACTTGGAGGCCACAGGGGACAGAAGGGACAGAGAAACTCTATCCTGTGAGACACCTGCTTTCATGCGGCCCTCATGAGGTCTCCAGGCGAGGAGAAGTTAACCTCCTTCAGCAAGGAGGGACTCAGAGAAGTTTGAAGATAGAAGTTTTCATCCATCCATTATCCCCAGCCAAGTCTGAGGGACGAATATTTCTTCCCACCAGGACCCTGATTCTGACAAGGGAATCTACTTGGGTGGTATATTTAGTTTTGTCTGCAGTTTTGCTACCTTATAAATCAGAGCCTCAACCTGATCTTCAGCCCACTGTTCTCTGAGGCTGTGGGAAGGCACCCCTCAAAACTGCCTTTGAGTACCTGCTTCAGCAGCACATGTACTAAAATTGGAATGATACAGAGAAGATTAGGATGGCCCTTTGCAAGGATGACCGCAGATTTGTCAAATATTCCATATTTTTTTCAGGAGAAAGACAAACAATAGATGATTACACTTATCAGTAGAATACAGAAAAACAAAACATAGCAACAGATAAAACTAAACCAAAACAAAGAAAAAAATCTGACTGTAGAACTGAGGCTACCAGAGGGGGAGAGGGGAAGGTGGGGAACAAAAGGGGGGAAGGCCTAATGGACTGTGGAGAAGGGTCTGGGTGCCTTGGTGGGGGCTACGGTGTGGCCACATACACCTGCGGAGGTGTGAATCTCTACATCTGTATCATCTGGCCCTCTGTATCATAAGCAGTGCTGCAAACCAATGTTACCTCAATAAAAAATAAAACAAGTCAACATTCAAGTAAAAAATCTGCATTTGAGACCATCTGACTTCCAAAACATGTCTCAGATTGGCAGCTGATTATCCTGAGACTATCACACTTTTTCGTAAGTTTTCTCAAAGGTATTCTAGAGAGGTGGTGTGTGTGTCTGTCTGTGTAGTAGCAGCAGTGATCATATAAAATTGAAGCACCAGAACTTGCTCTTCAGTGAAATTTTAAATTGTCAATTCCCTTTCTTTTTGTAATATCAGATAATACCAATAGGAAAAACAATAATTATCAATTTAACACTGTATGAGTTAAGTCATGTGCCCCCAAAGATGACATTTCTTTGTACTTTCTAAACTGCTATTAAAACAAGAAAGAACTGGCCCCAAATGGAGTCCTCCAGCCAGGCCCTGCCCAGACTTCATACCTAACTTAAATGTAGTCTCAGCCACTCGCAGAAGTGGAATTTTAAACCAGTGACTCTTGTGTCTCTGAATCAGCACTAGGACCATATTCAGGATAAGGATCCCCAGCCCTGCCCTAAGGAAAAGGGGCTTTGCCAGGAATGATCTCTCTATTCTTTTGCTATTATCCTTGTCCCACCCTCCTTCTCACTACAAAAGCCTTCCATTCTGTACAGCTCCCTGCAAAGCCTTCCAAAATTGCTACATGGGATGTTACTTGACGTAGAAATCATTTAATAGGGCTGATGAGTTCTCTAAATGTATTCAGATGGATGCTGATTTTCAGTACAGGCAATGTACAATATATATTGTTAAAGATCATATTTTGATATTTCAGCTTTTTCTTTTTTAAAAAAGATTTATTTATTTATGCATACAAGAGTTGGGGTGTAGGCCAGAGGTGTGGGGTAGATTCACCAGAGAAAGAGTGGGGAGCACAACACACAGATCTACTGAGATACACTGCTGAGGGGAACAGTGGGTGAAACAGGAGAGGTCTGCTGTGCCATGTGGGAAGCTCCCTGGCTGGGGATCAAACTCGTGCTGCAGTGGCTGTGGGTAGATTCATAGTGCTGGGACTTAGCCTATTGCACCACTAGGAAGGCCCCTCTTTTCTTTTTTTATATATTCTCACCCAATTTTCAAGCAGTTGCTGGACTGACTTGCCCCTGTGTAAATAATGATTTAAGGACGAATTTGGGACAATTTAGTCAATGGTAAGGGGAGTAGACTAGCCCATCCCAAGTTATGACTCTTTGGCAGAGGTATATCTTGAGTAGAATATTTTTAAGATACTTCAGACTAGCGAGAAGTTCTGCAGACCTAGTACAGTTGCCCTTTTGTAAGTGACATTTACAAGGGAAATCTCTATTTCTGTCTCCCTCTATGTACCTGGAAGACAAGGAGGACTCTTAATTAAATCTCTAGAAACTAATCAGTGGATATGTAGACTTAGATCTGCATTATTATCCCACTCTGTGCTCTGCTTAGCTGGCTAGCACACCCTAGATCTTGGTCTATAGCTGGAAATGGTACTTCAGGGAGTGACTTGGGTCCCTTGAGGGAGTTACACCTCCTCTGGGCTACCTCCAGTGAATACCTTCTTGTGATTAAATTTCTGCTCGTGTTTCTCCTGTTAATCTGTCTTTTGTTATAGGGGAGTTTCAGCCAAGAAACTAGAAAGGTAGCGAAAAAGTTCTTTTTCCTCCCCCACAACAGAAACACCTAGATCTTCCATAGGATGGATGCTTTTAAGTCTTACTTACATTAGTACGCATACATCTTTATTGGTGCTTTACATGGGCACTTTATTTACTTTTATCTTCATCCATTTTCTGTTCTCTGCAATGAAGTTTTTGTGTTGTGTAAGTAACCCTTCCACAATTTGCTTTAATAAATTTAGTCCCCACATTTCAATCAAGCTTTGTGTTGCAAACAACTGAGTCAATGACAGAGTCTTCCAGCAAAATCAGCTGGACTATGGGTTCTTGACCATGTTAGGTCAGATTGGTGAAGTCTGTGGACTTCACCTCAGAATAATATTGATATACAGATATCAAAATAATATACAAAATATGTGTTACTTTATTTTATTTTTTTAAAGATTTATTTATTTATGCATACAAGAACTGAGGTATAGGCCAGAGGTGTGGTATGGTGAGAGGATTCACCACAGACAGAACAGGAAGCAGAACAGGCAGATCAAGTGAAGTACACCGCTCAGGGGAGCAGTGGGCGAGACAGGAGAGGTCTGCTGCGTCACGTGGGAATCTCCCTGGCTGGGAATCAAACTCGTGCTGAAGTGGCTGCAGATAGCTTCATAGGCTGAGACTTAACCTGCTGCACCACCAGGGAGGCTCAAATATGTGTTACTTTTAAATAACAAACTTTGTGGTTGGCTAGTGGCTATTATAATTTCTAGAGATGAACATAAACTGTTAAAAATACCTATAAAAAGTAATAAGGAACTATCTAATTTAAATTTTACAAATCATAGGTACTATTAATATTAATACTTCTGTGGCTAGTTGTTGATAATTACAAGAAAAGGCTACATGATTTCAATTAAATCAGCCTTAAGTCAGTTTAATTTTGTTCATTCTACCCATAAATATATTGTGAGAGTTTAGCAGAATGTCTCCTGAGATAAATGTGTCTTTATGTGATTTGGTGTAATATTCTACAGGAGTCTACACAAAATAGAAGACATTCAATTTCATCTATTTTTGTGAACCTGTGCTCTGTGAGGGGTTGCTGCTTTTCAAAAAACTCCAATTTTAAAGTGATGATGTCTTTAGGAAGAATATGAAATGAAATAGCTTGTGCTTGATGCAAATTATAAGAAACCTGGCACTTAGAGAATTGGATAAACACCACTCATGAAACACTTACATAAATACAAAATTCTAAGACAAACCCAGTTTGTCCTTATGTATTAACTGAACATAGGTGTAACCACAAAATTAAATGTAGCTAATATTACCTTGTATATTTTAATACATGCAAGTCACAATGACAGGGCTATTTGTCTTTTAAAATAAACATCATCTTTACAGTTTCAATTTCCTAGTTTTGCCAGTGCTAGCCCTTCGGTACTTATATCATTAAAATAATTTCATTTATATGAAAAATTTACCAAGCATCACTGATATACCAATTAGTATATCAGTGATACCCAGCCCTTGAACACTGGAGACCTATTTCACCTGAACACGCATCTATCAAATGAGCTCCAGATGTCAACTCAGTGAGCAACAAGTCTAACTTTCACACAGATACAGGATTCTATGAAACCATCACCAACCAGGTAAAGCTCTTATTTTGATGTGGAACTGAAAAGTTAATTTAAATGCAGACTAGAGAAACTTAATTTCGTTGAATGTGTGGTATATACACCAAACACATCATCTCTGCCTAATGTCAAAACTAAATAAAATCCAAGCAAGGACTCTTTTTTTAATAATTTTTTTCTTAAATTATTGTAATCACCATAATTCACACGCCATCATGTCACTTTCAAGCCATCACCATATTCCCAGTGTTCTTATCTCACCTGTTTTAATCCCCTCCATCCCCCTCCTTTGCTGTATGCCTTAGATCTATGCTCATCTTGCTAGTTTTGACTTTTTCTTGACCTTTTGTTTGGTTTCTCTATATTCCACATATAAATGAGTCCATCCATTATTTAATTTTTTTCCTTCTGATTTATTTTGGCTAGCACAATCCCTTCCAGCTCCATCCATGTTGCTGCAAATGGCAGGAGTTTGGTTTTTTTTTAATTGCTGAGTAATATTCCACTGTGTAAATACAGCACAACTTTTTGATACATTCATCTATTTTGGAGCATTTGGGTTGTTTCCACATCTTGGCTATTGTGAATAGTGCTGAAATAAACATACGAGTGCAAGTTTCCTTTTGAATTAGTGTTTTTGTGTACTTTGGGTAGATTCCAAGGAGTAGAATCACTGGATCATATGGTAGGTCCATTTTCAGTGTTCTAAGGAACCTCCACACAGCTTTCCATAGTGTCTGGACCAGTTTACATTCCTACCAGCAATGTTAGAGGGTCCCTTCATCTTCACATCCTCACCAGCATTTGTTGTTTCCATTTTTTTTTTAATGTGAGCCATTCTCATTGGAGTGAGGTGGTATCTTATTGTGATCTTGATTCGCATTTCTCTGAGAATTAGTGGTGTTGAACATTTTCTCATATGCCTGTTGGCCATTCAAGCAAAGGCTCTTGTTGAATAAGCCCATCTGTCATCATTCTTTAAATTTCATGAAATATCAATATGTTGTTTTAAATGAAGCAAACTTGGATAAGCATATTAATCTTAATTCTGTGCTTTGTTCCACAGACTTCCCTCTGTTTTGAACTCCTGAAACTTGACATTCCCCCTAAATTGTCATTCTAGATGTTTGGATTTGTGAACTCTCGGTGATAAACCAAACCCAATTGAGTCACAGTCCAATTATTCGAAACATTAAGAAATGAGAACATCTTTACCATTTTCTACTTTATGAGTATTTTATGTATTTAAGCATTTTTGTTTACAAGCAACTTGTTTTTATTGGCAATTTTCTGACTTAGCAACATATTACATTAAAAGGGGCTAAAAAAAAAAGTTCTTCCAAATTTAAATGTCCGAGCATATGTCTATGGACCCTCCTTCCTGGGTCATCTTGTCTAGTTTCATGGCTTCAAATATCCTGATTCTGGACTCCAAATATTATATCCAGTTCTGGCTTCTCTCTGAATTCCAAGTTCACATTCCTCTGTGATATCAGACATCACTGTCTGATACCTCCAACTGAATGCCCAACTGGCACCTTAAACTCAGGCAATCCATTCTCAAAGGGAACATAAGGAATTTGACAGTCATCTGTTTCTCACTTTTCTACTATCACTCAAAGAATTATTTCATATTTTATCCTTCTAGAAATATTATCTGCATGCTATCTCTCTCTCTCTCTCTCTCTCTCTCTCTCTCTCTCTCTCTCTCTCTCACACACACACACACACACACACACACGGAAGGCAGCCTCTGAGAACCTCATCCCCTGGTGATGCAAGAACCCCTCTGTAACCCCCTCCACTTGACTATCTTGTGTCCAACAATTAGAACACGTCAACCCTGAGAAGATGCCACCTCCTGTGATTGGGCTTTGCTAACAGACCCCCCCGCCCCTGCTGGCTCTCACGAAGCATTACAAGGTAAAGCTACCACGGAGGTGACTGACGGCCTCCGCAGCCAGCAGCCAGCAAGGAGCCTGACTCCAGCCGAAGGGCCTGGAGAGGCTGGCTCCTGGGCTGGGAAGGAACGCCTCCCCCACCTGACCCTTCAGGGGCGATGCCAACTGTACTAACTTCCACTGCAGCCCTGAAGCAGAGAGGGTGTACCTGTATTCCTGCCCCACAAAACGAGATAAACGCTGTTCGCTGTGTTCAGCTGCTCTAAGTTTTGCGGTAATTTACTACACAGCAACAGATTTTAAAAGTACAAATATATATGGTTAGCATAAATGAGTATTTTCTATGTACTGTTCTTTATTTTCACTTATGTAATCTATCAATTTATTGAGGGTGAAGTGATGTGAGAAAAATGACATGAGTGCAAAATACTCTATACCAGTAGCTGCTATTTCATGAGTAGTTAGACTTAGTTCTTCTAGGACTTCCACCGTTCCCACTACAGCACCGTAATAATTACTACAATCAGTTACTACAATCACAACTACAGTGGTTATGCATGACCACCACCACAACCACTGTGGGGCCCACACCAGACATTCCTGCCCCGGGCCCTTTGCACTTGCTGTCCCATAACCTGGCACTGTCTTCCCAGTTATCTCCATGACACATTGATTCTTTTTACTCAGATTTCAGTTCACCAATCATCGCTTCAGGGAAGCCTCCTCTATCTGCTCTAACTTGAATAACATTGTCACTCTATACATAAGAACCCTGCTTCTCATTTCCTATATGCATTATTCATCAGGACAAAGAAAGCAGCCCTGACTTCCAGGAACTGGTCTGACACTCACAGCATGATGTTCCTTGCTCACCCTAAGCAAACTCACAGAACGCTGACCTTAGACAAGGCCACCGCTGGATGTGATGCCACGAGAGCCCCAGTCCATCCTACTTTATAGCTGTGCTAAAGTATGGTCAGCAAACACTACCTGAACTGGAAAAATCCCAATGTGCCCAGTGTCCCAGCTGAAGTGAGCATCTGTGGCTTATTTACCTACGCCAGATTTGGTCTCACTGTTTGTCACGCCTAGCTAATATCTGTTAATATGCACTGTCTTAGAATCAACCTCTAGTTCCTGATTGCATTCAGTCCAGAGCAAAGCCCTGCTTTCTCAAAACTGTCCCAAATTTCCTAACACAAACTTAAATTCTAAAACTCCTTTCTAAACCTTGTTACTAAGAGAGCCCTTTTCCCCACAATGTGTGCCATCCTTGGCTGCAATGACTAATCCAGGTTTTCTGAGCCAAAAGCGTGCTGGCGGGGACCTTTAGAGGGCACTGGCTTTACCTGAGACTGCAGCTTCATTACTGGTTAACTGTAACACCTGAGCAGGCAGGAACATTATGCGGCACATGCTTACTACCATAGCTCCACTTTAAGACAGTGTAGCTTGGGTTCCGAGATCAACATGTTTGTATTCAGCGGTGGAAAGAAGGGCTCCTTCCCAGTAATGCTCCTCCCCCCATGCACAGTAACACGGACTGTATCATCATTAGGAGTCTGGAGTCTCCCCTGAAGTACCCCTTAACTCTTTAGGATAAGGTAGGTCCCTTCCTGAGTGGCTTCGCATGATTTCATTCAGAAATCGAGACCCAAGGATGGATTTTCTTCTTAGGTATAATATGATTGCCTTATTGGCTCTCTTCCTTAACTTCTCATCAGTATACAGTAGAAACAAAAATATCAATTTATAGCAACATCTCCTACTTGCTGCATTCACTATGTCACTAGGATTTCAAAGGGCAAAAGGGGGGAAATGAATTTCCCAGTAAAAACTGAAATAAAGCGATGGGATTCCTCCATCCATCATGGCCTGCCTCGGACAGGAAGCATAAGACTATATTCATTCTGGGTCTGTAAGTTTCAACCTGTTCCTTCTGTCAGTACCCACAACTGGGGGCAGGACGCTGCATGCCTCTGTGGGGCTTGGAAGCATCCAGAGCTCTTTCTCCTTGGCTTATTGCTGATGAAGCCCCAACCTTCTGCCTCACCCTCTTGATTTAGGCATCAGCCCTACTGTCGTCACAACCTCTCCTCACATCTTCATTATTTCAAGGCATTTAACAGCACCTTCGCTACAGCTATAGAATTCGAGCTGATGTTCTTGTCTTCAGTTTTGTGTTAAGTTGCTAAGTTATTCCATGGGAAATAGAAACAAGTGGATTTGGGTAAACCACAGTAGTTTTTCCTAAAACCAGGCTAGATTAGCAGAGAGGTTCCACTTAGACAAATGGCAACTAAGAGGTGATGACACCCCCAGGGACCCAAATTAGGTGACCGTGTGCTCTCTGCCACCACTTTCTGCTTCCCCGGATCACACATGGTCATTGTCCTTTATGCTGGAAAACCGCCCAGCGAGTGCCAGACACCCCACCAGTAATTACAGCCATCCAAGACACTTCCAAGTTGCTGGAAGTCAACTTGAAAAACTACTGAATGAAATTCCTTAGCAGCTCGTTTACTTTCTATTTCACTCAGGGGTGGGGGTCACATGTGTTGCTGGCATTCATCTTAGGGAAAATTATGCTGACTTTCGTGTATTTTTGCACTTGAGACTAGAAAGGCAGCTTTTTATATACCCCATCCAACACATTCACCCCCTTATATGCGATGCAATTTCTTGGTTATTATATGTGGTTTCATATTTCTTGTTTCCCCCGCAGTAACTGCTCGCGCACTGAAATCCTAGTTACACGGCGCATGCAGCAAGGAGGAGATGCTGGGCTAGAGAGTTTTCAGCTCCACCATTGTTGTCTTGGATTCCACCATGAATGCCAGCCCATCTGTCAGGGAAATGCTGCCAAGAGTGGGTATTTATCTGGCTTCTCTGTCAATTTAAGAGGACTTAGCGAGCTGGCCACCTGCCAGCAGCTACAGAACCAACCTTCGGAGAGATGACTGCTGAGGAAATGACTGAAATTGTACAATTTTAATCTCCCTTTTCATTTATCCAATTTCTCCACATCTGCGCATAATGAAAGGGGAGCTGACTCAACACCCCACGCCCACCCCTGCCACCGCCATACTCACTCATGATCCTTCCTTCCTTTCCATCACTTTCTCCCTGTCAAAATCTCATCCACCTTTCAGGGGCCAGCTGAAATGGAAGCCATAGCTGAAGCCAGAGGACCACCTCTGCCTTTGGTCTTCGTCTTGGTCTTTGGCCTAACACGTTCACTGAGCGCCCATCATATACCATGTTGTGATGCAAGATGCCTAACAGGCTGTGCTCAGCAATGCAGCCAGGGAAGCCAAAGTCCCCAGTTTACTGATCTTCTAGCAAGTGTCTAGCCCAAGGTATCACCCAGTCATTAATGCAAGAAATTGGAATGAAGAGGCAAATCGCTAACCAAATTTTGGGTCAGGAGAAATGCTCATGAGAAGCGTTTATGGAGAATTTCCTATGGGGTCAACAGTTTGTTTTGCTGGGGTAACCACTGGTTGCAAAATATGGCTCTAAGTTTGGCAGATGGTTTTCCGGCCAAAGGGAAAACTTATTAAGGAAAATGGAAGACCACCACCATCAAATCTGCTTGGTTTGCTTAGGAGGATGGCTTTCCAAATGTCCTTAAACATAATGATTCTAATTGAAAACTTGAAACTTCTCCCTGGGACTAGGTTAAGGACTCTGAGGAAGAATACAAGAGGAGGCAGAGCAATCAATCAGCAGAGGGCAATGGCTGCAAGAAGGGCCACAGTGCTGTGAAACACCTGCCTCGGCTGTTCAGAGTGGCTGCTGCACAGCGAAGCCAGCATGGTCAGGCTCACGTGTAGTTCTAGGCTTCCCCGGAGGACAGGGAATATGGCGAGTGAGAGCACTGATGCCGACGTGCACGTAATGGGGAAGAGTCCCTTAGAAGATGGGCTCTCACGCTTGGCTGCATGTTAGAATCACTCACAGAAGTAAAAAAAAAAAAACCCAAAAACAAAAAACAACAATGCAAGCCCCACCCCAGAGGCTCTGATCTGATTGGTCTACACTGTGGTCAAGAATGTAGCCTAAGTAGCTCAAGAGTCAACCACTGCCACAGAAGAACAAAGGATTCTAGACATAGTATCAGGTGCCACTGACCAAAAAGATCCTGAAAGCAGGTCCAGAATGCAGCACATATCCAGAACCTCCAGGACAGCAAATCTGCATGGGTAAGTGAGGCCTAAGAATATTCAGCTGGCAAAGAGGCATCCCTGAGGAAATCAGAGGGGACTTTTAAAAGAGAGGGAATAAAATGTCAGAGTAATAACAAGCGTGGGGGAAATACAGAAGGTGTCCAAGACCCCTGTGGCCCAGCTGAGAACCAGAATGGGGCTTGCCCAGAAATATGCAAAGATACAAGAATGGACAGGCTGATAGGAGAGCACCAGTCGAAACACAAGGTCACTACTTTATTAGATTCCATGCAGGTAAACGTTTGTCAGCAAATACATCCACCTACCACCTATCACTAAGAACACCAAGTATCTCCTAGCTAATTGTTAGGCTGCAAATGCCTAAGTTCAATAATTCCTTTAGGTACATTAAGGCAGCTGTTCCTGAATCTCACATATGGGCAACCTCTGGAAGGTCATAGAAAAGCATCCATTCAAGAACTATGCCACTGGCCATCCCAGAGGGGAAATACTACACAAGTGGCAAGAACTGTGGCCACAGTTTGAGACCACAGGGACAAAGGTGATGTTATGTGAAGACAGTGTTTCATTCTAGAGGTATGTTTTTCAATTCACATTTGCACTTATGAATTTTTTCACCGAGAATGAGTGTCTGTGAAGGCTCCCAGAAATGACCAATGTAAACATTTTAAACATCTGACTTCACTGCAGAGTGCCTGAAGCTCTGTAGTTGAGATGGGTTTAGTTTCGGCAGAGACAATTTAAACGCATTCTTTCAAAAGAGTTTAAGTGTAATAAAATGTCAAGACTTTTGCACCCCCTTAAACCCTAACAGGCAGTTTGCTGAGGAGACTCGCTGTGTTTTGTCTCCAAAGCAGAGAAAACGTTAAGCAAAAGCCAACAAATAAGTTGACAGTAGACATTTCCCGTTGTGGGAAATGGTACACGCCCAATTCATGCCACCTGGGATTTTCAAGATCCAAAATCCCAGAGATTTTCAGCCCTTCAAATATTTTTAGTATATTTAGTTTGAATCTTCCTTGCCCCCCATATCCAACCTGATCAGCTCCACTTCCACACATCTGCTCCAGCATCGAGCTACCAGCCTACCTGTTATTTCAAGATCTAGAAGTTAATCAGCAATCCGCAAAGCCTTGTGGGAGAAAGGGTGTGGAGCATCATCAAGGATTTATTTCACTAAAACTCTCGATCTGAGGAAAGTGGACATAATTCTCTGATATTTCTTTGTGTTTCCTCCCCAACTGGATATTCAAAATACAGCTACTCCTGGGTATATACACATGCTTAGTTTTAAAACGTCACCATTCAAAGTGTGGTCCATGGGCCAGCAACACTGGCCTCCCTGGAAGCTTGTTAGAAATACAGAATCTCAGGGTGAACCCCAGAACATCTGAATCAGAACAGGCCTTAACAAGATCCCTGGTGATTTGTGTGCAGGTTAAAATTGATACTCACTGCACTCCTAACTTGTCTGGAGGCTTCTCTGGATACTTACTGCTTGTGTTTCATATATTTAAAGGCTTTTTGTGTTCACTTTATCTTAATTTTACAAATTGTGAATTCACAATAGGCAAAGCAAACAAACAAGCAAATGAATAAATGACTTCCCGGCTATTCTATTTCTGTTCTATCTTCTAGTTAGCACAGATTCACTTGCAACTTTAACCACATTTCTTATGCGGTTTTCCCCATCTCAGATCACCATTATCACTTCTCACAATATCCAGTTTTACATTTAAACCATGATTATTAGATGCTAGCATAGGATTTACCAATAACAATTAAAAACCAACGGGTCCAAAATCTGTCTTACGCCTTCAAGGTTTTTTGGTTTCAGTATGACAAGAGATAAAAAATAATAATTACAGTAGATTCTCATGTGATTCTGAATATTAGACCACTTTGATTAATTCTGATGTAAGAGCATATGTGATGTCCTTCCTTTTGAAACAGGCATCCAACTTTTTGAAATATGTGGTGTGGAATTACATTACACCCCAATCCAATTCTTTGCAATGTCATTTTAAATTCTAAATTTATACGAGTTTTTTTTTGGGGGGTATCTATTACTGGTAGTATAATAATCATATAGATTTACCACTGAATTAAAAGTCAGAAGCTCTATAATTTCTATTATTGGGAATTCCAATTTGCCCAATAACTGAAAAACATAACTGGAAATTGGACCTAAACTTAGTACAACCGAAAAATAAATATTTTGCTACTACGCCACTTTGAGAGCTCATTCATATCCCCAGGTGAAAACCTTTGTTTACATCAACATTATTGCTACTTGGGTTTAATACCCAGAGACTAGAGAGCCCTGATAACATTTTACAGCTCAGAAGATACTCAATGGGCTGAACAGCAGCCTACTCAGCATACAGACTTCACCCCTAAAACTCCAAAGCAGTTACATTATCCTTGAAGTGAAAGTTGGATGCTACTGTATAGTCTTCGAGGTGGGAAACAGGGGGATGGGGAGGGGGAAGATAATGCAAAAAAATTATTGAAATCATACCAGCCCAGGTTTCCGTCCATCACCAGCCAGGAATAAGTAAGCACCGTCAGTCATATTTAGAAAAATTAAGTCGAAAATTGATTACTCCACCCCCCAATAAAGGAAAAAAAAAAAAGAGACGTTCATGCTTGAGCTTTTTCTTAGGCGATAAGTTACTGTTCCAAGGTGGGGACTCGTTTTGAAAACACATTTAAAGTGTATTCCTTTTCCCGAAATCAATACTGAAATGACGGACTTGTCAATAAACCAACACTGAAGCAGATGGGGTCAAATGCAAAGGGAGGGTGGTTTCCGGGTACTGAGAACGAGGACACGCACTCACCCCACTCGCCCACAGATGGTACCTCAGGTATGTCCCGGAAGTTCCCGGCCGGTCGGCTCCTCGCAGGCTGCTGCTTGTCAACACGCCCAGCTCCATTTCCGCTGCCTCTGACGCCCAGCCCAGGACGCTAATCCTAAGAAGAGCTCCCAGCCACCAACTTGAGTTCAACCCTCTCGCAGCCTGGAGACATTGTTTACAGCGGCGGTGCCTGCGGCTCACACCTAGTCAGACTCATCTAGCGGGTTGCGGCTGCGCAGTCGCAAAGGCTGATGGTACTAGAATTTGAAATTCCCGAGTCTGACGCAAAGAATGCTGAGCAAAGTTATAGACACCCCTAGCATTTGTCCTTGACCCCATCCTGTCTTGGGAAGAGATCTGGAAGCTGCTTTGGAGAAGATTCTTAGAATTTTTATTTTTTTTTATTTTATTTTTTTTAAAGATTTATTTTATTTATACATACAAGCTGGGGTACAGGCCAGAGGTGTGGGGCGGCGAGAGGGTTCACCAGAGACAGAGCGGGGAGCAGAACAGGCAGATCAGAACTACACTGCTGAGGGGAGCAGCGGGCGAGGCAGGAGAGGTCTGCCGCGCCATGTGGGATTCTCCCCGGCCGGGCGTCGAACTCGCGTCACCGCTGCCGACAGCTCCACAGCGCAGCGCTTAACCGCTGCGCCACCGGGGAGGCCCGATTCTTAGAATTTTTAAAAGATATTTATTTATTCACGCATACAAGCTGGTGTAGGCCAAAGGTGTGGGGGAGGTGAGAGGATTCACCAGAGACAGCGTGGGGAGCAGAATAGGTAGATCAACTAAAATACACGGCTGAGGGGAACAGCGGGCGAGGCAGGAGAGGTCTGCTGTGCCATGTGGGAAGTTCCCTGGCCAGGGATGGAACTCATGCTGCAGTGGCTCATGGATAGCTTCATAGTGCTGCGACTTAACCTGTTGTGCCACTAGGGAGGCCCCAGAAGATTCTTAGAATTTATGCTTTGCTTAAAGCATAAACTCTCAGTAGAGGCTGAATTTACATAGATAGCAGCTGCCCTGAGTGGCCCAGCGCCCCAGTGCCTTTCTGCAGGTGACACCGAGAATGACTTGCAGGGTTAGGATTTGTTAAGTCCTTCCCTGTCAAGAGGCTTTGGTGAGAAGGCCTGGGAGCACGTGTTGTTACACAGATAAAGCTCATTTGGAAGAGAGAGGCCCTTGGGAAATTTTGCAGGCCAAATGAGTCTGCAGAGGTATTTACTACGTTTCTCTTAGCCATAATCTAACTGATTTGATGAATTTCTGGCAGGGCAGATTTTAAAAATCGTTTTTTATAATTTAGACAAGTGACTATAAAGGAAAACTCGCATGTGCATATACTACACATAAAACACATGAGTATATACATACATGTATGCAGACACAGCTAGCTCTCTAGCTATAGTTATAACACAGGAAATAAATATATGGATTTACTTTTACATAAATGTGTAAATAAATACATAAATAAATGTGTAAATTCCTTATGGGGAATTTGGGTTAAAAATATAGGTTCATGACACATTTCCTTGTGTCCAGGAGCATCTGTGGGTAACTGCAGCTGAAGCAGGGAGGCTGGTGGGACGCGGGGCCCAGCGGCCTCACTGTAAGGGACATGTATTCCCAGGCGGGGCGGGCCACGTGAGTAAGAGGCAAAGACCTTTGTGTGCAGACACAAAGATCTTCTTAAGGACAGATTCTGAAACTTGCGTGGTCAAATGTCTGCAGAATAAAATCATCATTCTGTTTTTGTGCCAATTAGAGCAAAACCATGAGCACCAACAAAAGCACAAAGAATCAGAGGCTACGGCATTAAGATCCTGTCCTTGACTAAACTCTAGCCAGGTTCCTCCAAGCTCCTGGTTCAACCTGGTCCTATAAAACGCTGGACGTACTACTGTCATTTCTAAGGTCCCTAAGAGGGCCTTGGATCCCATAAAGCCCCTGCTTGAGAAGACTCAAGGCCCCAGAACATACCACCATCTGCTCCAGTCAACACTGAGGGCGACAGGGAGGACACACTTCTGACCCCATCACAGCGTGCTGGCAGACACGCTGGCCTCAGCACATGCACACTGACCAACCCTTTGTCATTTGTCACCTCCCCACTCCGAGTCCCCACTCACCGTGTTCCTTCACTCCCAACACCTTCATGCTCCCTGTGCAATTGCCCATCACATCTGCACAAACCCCAGCTGAGCTCAGTTCACGCTGGATCCTGGATGTGGAAGGAGGTCACAGAAAGGCAGTGACCTCTGGCTGAACTGAGAGCAGAACTCGAAGCACATTACTCCCTGCCCCCGTCCTTGAAATGCACACTTCCCACACTGGAGCTAATTCAAGGACGAAATCTTGAAAGAGGAGTGTGTTACTGGAGACAACCAAGATCAGGGATGTTAGAGGATCCTGAACCCCATGAAAGCCGCTTTGTAATTCTAAAGTTTGGAGAGTGGGTGTGGAGATCTGTTTGTCTTGTAATAAAGACAAACTGAGAATACCAGCTTATTCTGGTGGCTTATTAAACCACCAGCTACCAACATGGAGTGACCCTTCTTCCTCTCTACCAAGCCTTCCACACTAGGGTCTGGTTCCCATATCATGAAAGAAACTCCCTGGAGGTTTGCAAATCATGATTCTTCTCCCTAGGGCAATAGTTATTTCCGATGAATATATGTCCTCATGCTTTTAACTTGAGTCTGCTTTGTTTATCTTTGCCAAGAGCAATGAGGACTCAGTCATCTCAAAGAAGTCACAAGTTTCCTCTTAGTGAAGAGAGGAAAGGAGATCAGACTTAGATTTAATGGAGCTTAAAGCTGTGAAGGTGTGGAGAGAAACATGTTTCACATGAGACAAGATGGTTATTCTAGTTCCATCAAGTCATTTTCCTCCTAGAAATGTACAGATTAGTCTTTATGATTAAATATCAGTATTGATACTTTAATATCTTTAAAACAAAAGCCCAGTTGGTTGGGTCACATGTTACTGTGCCCTCCAGAGCCTCGCCTGGGGACCACCACCCAGGAGACCAACTATGGAACAATCTTAGCCACAGAAATGGATCTCAACTCACTGAGTGAAATAAAGCTGTGTCCATACCAACGTAAATGAATAACTGCATAAGCTATTTGTGGAAGAGAATGCAGTTGTGTCTTATAGAAAAACTCAAATAAATACATGTGGGACGGATGAAGGGAAATTCAGAAACACAATTGGGCATATGGCAGATAATAAAGGGGAGCAGGCAAGAAAAGACCCACCGATGGATGCTAAAATCAGTGAAGAATTTGAAAGCAGGCGATCAGCCAGGTTAAAAATAATTTTATGAAGGAGAGACCCAATAGATAGCACATTAACCAAGAATTGAAAGTCTGTATCACAAGTATTAGAACATGTTGACATCATGGATCCTATGATATTATGCACTAAAAGGAATATAACATCAGTTCTGTTTTTGCTGAAAAAAAGCATATACTCAGTTTAATCATGAAAGAGTAACAGGCAAACCAATTTTGAGTGATGGTCTACAAAAAGATCCATTGCTTTTTAAAAAACCAGCAATGTCAAGGTCAAAAGACCTTCCAATGTCAAAAGACAAGGAAGGGTCACAGACTGAGAGACAGTGAAGACAGAGAAACTAAGTGCAATAAGGGCTCCTGGGCTGGAACAAAACCAGGAGATTAGGGGTATCTAGAGGACCCTGCATCAGATCTGCGGGTTAACCTCCAACCTTTACGTCTAGGTGTTCACTGTTGACATGTGATTATGTAAGTTGCTGACATTAGGGAAGCAGCTTCAAGAGTAAATGTGGATTCTCTCTACCAGTTTTGCACCATTTCTATCACTCTGATGTTACTTCAAATAAGTTTTTAAAAAGATAGAGACAAAGCCTTTTCTTGTAGACCTATCCTTTCTTACCCTATTTGTAAATTAGATGTAAAACGCTACACAGACATTTAATGTCTTCCTGGTCCACATTTGAGCTTATTCTTCTGAAAGTTGCTGCTGGAGCATGAATGGGACTATCCTCCAAATCATCTGCCAGGTCTGTTGATAAGAGCAAGTCCAACTTGATGACTAATAAAATGCATTTACTATAAATGTACTTACACTCTCCAAACATTACAATAACTAGAAGAAAATTACTGATGAATATAGCATGCAAAATGAAATGTTAATTGCCCCTAAGTGTTATTGTGGGTAAATTGGTATTGAACAAGGGCAACATTTTTAGCACTAATGTATATAATATGACTCATTAAAAACACATTTTGGTACCTCAAAAATAAAATTCAGCAAATTTAGGGCTTTGAGTAATTGGCTTTCATTAAGGTTTCCTTAATTAGATACTGTCTAAATAGGTTTATTAGTGATCACAAAATGAATCTATAAAGCAACTTGTAAAAATGTAACATTTCCCACATAATGGACACTGTATTCATGGTTATTACTATCAAGAGGAGTCAGGCATGTGATAGATAAGCTGCATTTTGCTTAATGTTTGCTGTGAGGTATTTTATGGTTCTAAACAGGTAGTAAATGTCCATTTAAAAAGAAAAACAATAGTCAGCAAGCTGCATAAAAAATAACGAGAGGACTGTGTATGTTTCTACCCGTTTGAATCAAGTAAGTGAAAGCAATCACCCTTCATCATCCTGCACGCCAAAGTCACTCACAGTGGAGCCGTTCGGACTCCGGGGTAACCACACGCGCCTGCTGTGCGGCAGTCCCTCCGAGCCAGTGCATAGAAGCAAACAGAAGCATCCAGCAAAAAGAGAATGCTTTCTCCCATCCCAAGGCATGTGGATTTCAAGGGAAACGATCTTCCAACCACACAGAGGTCTACTAGAGAATAGAATCCAACCAATTTTGTAAGGTCATTGCAATATTGACAATGCTCCTTTTTACCCCGATTCAAACGCTCTGTCTATGATGCTCAAACTGTACCCTTTCTCTATTCAATTAAGCCACAAATTCATAACAGTGTCACTCCGAGCAGCACGTATTGTATGCATCTCACATAAACGCAACAAAAGCAAGTTCTGTATCAGCTAACAGTTGAGAAACCAGCTTTCAACTCCACATAAAAGCCTAACTAATGTGGAACAGAAAGAATAAGATTTTTTTTCTCTTAAACAAATTACAGGTAGGAATAGGATGGGTGGACAGAAAATGTCACGTTATTCAGAAACCATCATCAGCATTACCACCACAATAGTTCTTAATACAAGCACTTGCTTAGGTTGAATTTAGTTTCGTTCAGTGTTGTTTTAGATTCTGAAATTATTCTATGATGAAATGAGGTGTTTTACTGTATTTCCCTTGTTATCTTTCATATTACTACAATACAATGTTAATGATATGTTCTTTTAATTTCTGAAATTTGGAATCACAAAGTTTTCTCTATCTCTGTATCCATCCATCTACCTAGGAAGAGGCACACACAGTATATCCCAGATATACAGGGCTCACTGGGCAAGTTCTCTGAAGAGGTAAAAGCACATTATTCAATTTAAATATATAACCACTCAATAAACTACCATCAACAGTTAAAACATCTTTCTCCACAAAGCTGTTAAGTCCAGTTTGACTTCCTTTACTTGATACAATCAGAAACTACTTTTCTGATTTTTTTCTTTCAGTTTTTCTGTCCTTTTAAAAGGAAAAAGACATGACAAATGTGGGTTCTGTTGACAATTCATAACAACCACCATGTACCAAAAGGTTTAAAAACACACAGACAGAGGCCTCCCTGGTGGCGCAGGGGTTAAGCGCTGCGCTGTGGTGCCGTGGGCAGCGGCAAAGCCAGTTCGACACCTGGTCAGGGAGATTCCCACATGGCGCGGCAGACCTCTCCTGCCTCATCCGCTGTGCCTCTCAGCAGTGTATTTCTGTCGATCTGCCTGTTCTGCTACCCACTCTGTCTCTGGTGAACCCTCTCGCCACCCCGCACCTCTGGCATGTATCCCAGCTTATATGCATAAATAAATAAATCTTTAAAAAAGAAAACAAAACGCACAGACACACCAGTAAAGAAGGCATACACTGACACGTCTTTTACTGTTTTAAGAAAAGAAATCCAGTAAATCCCTAATTTTAAACTTTTATACAACATCTCAAAATATATTCTGCATTTTACTTCAAAAATGCATTTTATTAAGAAAAAAAGAAGGAACAGGTTACAAATCAGGAAACGAAAGTCAAGGCATATGATGTATCGATGCGTTTTCATGCCAGGATGTTGCGGCTTTTAGTGGTGCAGACCACAGAGTACTACGAGGCTTCACCATCTATAAACCTGTCTATATCCCAGCGCCCAACCAGGCTAAAGCTGCTACTAAATAACATGAACACTTGCAAAAGATTCAGAGCCGTTATCTTGTGTGTATTCAGCTTTGCATTAAATAAAAATACATTTCTGTGTGTGATTCATCCCCAGCCAACACAGGCCTTTTAATTAAAAAAAAGAATAGCATCGCATTTACCAACATAGGTCCTTTATAAACACTGTCTTGAACCAGAGCCTTGAGGTGTAGTCAGGCATTTACAGAAACATCAATGTGGATACAGAGCTGGAGAACAGACAGCAGGTTTCGTAAGAAGAGTTATGAAGAAAAGTACGGCAAGGAAGATGCTGAATTAACGTATTTCCCAATTTTTCTGATGTAGACAAACAGGAATCCAATTTTTTCTTGGCAGGCCCTTGAAAAGTGTGAGTACAAACAGCCAAGTGCCTTTATTATAGAATTGGCATGGAGAATTCAAAGACAGCTACATGCAAGCCTCTTGTTTAAATGGCCTCAAAATTAATGAGCGCGACAGTTTTATCGGGCTACTGGTCATGTGTGTTCTCCTGGTACTCAGCTACAGCCCTGCAGAACAAGCATGTACTAGTTGGTAGGGTTATATTGGGTCCTGGAACTTTTTAAGAACTGTACCCCAGTGTCACGGATGAGAGGTGACTAAAATTGAAGGACAGACTTAGCACAGATCAGAGAACACGTCACCTCCCCAAGTGAACATCCTTTAATCACGCTACTGGCTTGGCAGAAAGTGGGCACAGCTGCAGCATATTTTAAAAAGCATGTTCTGGAGGCCAGTGTGCCTGAAGGGGTACATATTTTAGAAGGTATAAGGGAGCTCAGACTTCAAATTGTCTCTGTTTTTCTCCCACAAAAGAACATGCTCCATGGAATATAATCAAGGGAGATCAAAGAAAAATTGGTGATAAACTTTAGGAAAACAGAAATATAAACCCATAAAGCAAACTGACATAAGGTTTGGGGAAAACATACTCTGAAGTATATTTCATTTGAGATATTACTGTTGTAAATAAAAATAATTCCTTTGCAGAGCTGAGAATTGTATTTTTTACATCAACAACTTCAGTTGTAGACATTTCACATTCTGTGGGAAATTAGCATTACTCAGGATCTTAACTACCGCCTCTACCAAACAGTGCTAGCAAATTCAGGAGAAAAGATTTAAAAGACATCACATACTGACAAGCAATGTATCTGGAGTCTTGATACATAGGAATTATATCTTCAGGGCTGATGTGTGACACTCAAAACCTAACATGTTCAAAATCATTAAGAAGAGTCCAAGAGAAAAGGAGCAATACAAACAAACCAATGACAACCAAACATCTTTCGAGACTGGATCAATTGTATTGAGTGTAGTACAGAGAAAGGCAAAGGCGTTTATATACTTTTGGCCACTGAAGAGGCAAACACCAGCCAAACAGGGTCTCAGAAGCATCTCCAGGTCTATGAATAACATATGGGAAGACTAAAGCAAACACAGCATGTTCTCAAAGAAACCGAGATCATCAGAGCCCAGTGTCTTTTTTCACCTTGAACAAAACATAGGTGTCATGTGGTTGAGAGACCAGGGCTACTGCTTTTACATTTAAAAACCAAAGTCATCAGGTGAGCTAAATGTATGTATCGAAGATCTTGTCAGAACAGCTGGAAATTAACACCAAGACCTAATTCTTGTGCTACAGGATGGCTGCCAAGGGGGACAGGTCACTGGAGGTCTCCTGGAGCCATCTCGAGACTGGACACGGTGAGGGGGCTGTGCTCCAGATGCCCTGCCTGGGCCCCCAGTGGAAGAGCAGGGGAGCCCCTGGCTATTAAAGCAGACGGTTGTGACTCTAAGTTAAGTCATAGTGGCCCATCAGAAGAAGTACTCTTTCTGATTTTCACTGACTGTATTTTGAATATTAAGCTCACTTTTCAAAACAGCTTCAGCACTGTCTACATTCTCTGACCTTTTTGCCTCATTTCTCTTGTATAACCTTTTCTGCTGATAAATGCGAACAGCTATGGCAGTGATGCAAAGCAAGATAAAGATCGCAACAGCTATCAAACCTGGTGAGAGAAGAGAAAAGAAAATACAGAGTCAGATTGTTTTGGCCTGAATGGAAATGGTATTGACTTCATTGTGTAATCAGTCATAATAAAATTATTTTCTACTTCAATCAAGCATCTGCTGTTTAGAAAAGGGAAATGTCTATACTTCAGATGTCTCTGGATCAAGTGGTATCATAATAGGTTGCGCTTACTCCTGAGTTCTATCGACCTTGTGGGTTCACCTTCCAGTATTCTTTCTGAATGCACATTACATCAGAATTTTTAGTCTTTCCTATTCAAAACAAGGCATTACTTACAACATCTCTGAGATTAATACACAGACAAGTTTAACTATGTGGAATTTATAGAGTAGTATTAACAGTAAATAATAAAATGTTTTGGTACTTAAATAGGTAAACACTTCAATGAAGCTGATTTTCAATAATCTATCACACTGCTGAACAGCAGGCACAGGTTGTGTATATGACTAATACTGACTGATGACACGTATTGATACAGATATAGATACACTTTTAGATGATCTCTAGATGAGGAATATTGATTTTTGGGGGGAAATATCTGATTGCAAATTAAAAAGCAAAATGCCACAAAGATTAGCTGAAAATTATAGAAATGATTAGCTGGAAATTATGTCGGTGGTTACCGATCCTGAAATGACATTAGGTCAGTTGTGTTCAGGGTAAGCTGTGAGCCCCTGGAATCCCTGGGACACTTTTTCATAGTATCTACCCTGAAAACTACTTGCATAATAACTCTTAAGCTGCCTTTTCCACCATGTTGACATATCTACAAGTGGTGCAAAACAAGGGCACAGAACGTGGCAGGTGCTTGGCATCAATGCAGGCAAGGCCACCATCCACCACCACGGTCACTGAATTCACAGTGAGGCCCTCCATGGCCAGGCACTGCGGGGAGAAGGCAGCTTCATTCGAGTGTCCTTAATGAAGCACCAAAAATGGCGCATTTTATTAAATCTTTTTTTTTAAAGATTTATTTATTTATGCATATAAGCTGGGGTATAGGCCAGAGGGTTCACCAGAGACAGAGTGGGGAGCAGAACAGGCAGATTGACAGAAATACACTGCTGAGGGGAGCAGCGGGCGAGGCAGGAGAGGTCTGCCAAGCCATGTGGGAATCTCCCTGGCTGGGCGTCGAACTCGTGTCGCCACTGCCGATAGCTCCACAGCGCTGTGCTTAACCGCTGCGCCACCAGGGAGGCCCTCATTTTATTAAATCTTGACCTTAGACTCTAGGTGTTTTTTTTATCATTTTGGGGTGAAATGGAAGCATCCATAAAATACTTCTGGCTCCCCCATGTATGACGGCTTTCACCAGGAAAAGCACTCATATAAACATTTCGATTATGAGCTGAGCTAGTTGGTTTTGGCCTCTTGACACATTGTTCTCATTTGAAAGAACAACTGACAGACAAACTATAGTTATTATGACTTGGGTATTTGGCTGACTGTTTTCTCTAAAATGAGTGAAGTCTGTCAATTCAAGAACAACTGACTCCCTATGTTGCCAGTAAAAAAAATTCAAACTTTCATGTGAAAAATAGAATTTGGAAAACTATTGTCTGCCCCCAGGAGTTTGAGAGTTTCCTAAGAGTTTGAGAGTTTCCTAAGACTTGGACTTTTGTCTGGTGTAATCAGCAGAGGCATTAACTAACATAGCTTCTTTAGACAAAAACAGTACAAGGAAATTATAAACTCATGTCATTTGCAGCAACATGGATAGTGCTGGAAGGGTCTGTGCTCAGTGAAATAAGTCAGAAAGAAAAAGATAAATATCAAATGGTTTCACTTATAGGTGGAACATAAGACAACCAAAAGAAAGGTCAGGAAAAAGACAAAACTTGCAAGTTGACCACAGATTTGAGGCAAACAGCAAAAGAGGGGAAGAGAATGGAGTCAAAAAGGGGGAGGGAAGAGCACAAGGGACTATGTCGAGGGTTCCTGGGTGCTATGGTGGGAGAACTGTGGGGATTATGCCTGAAGGGAGAGCAATGCTATAAGGAAATAAAAAATAGAAAATTTAAAAATTAAAAAAAGAAAATATATATAAAAAAGAAACAAGTAAAATGAGGTCTTTTCATCCTAGTTTTAATCGTGTGCCTCCAACTCTAATGGAGTCTCACCAAGTCAACGTTTCAAAGGCTTTCATGGCTCACAGTACATTCTTAAGCACATGAGTTAATGAGCAGATTCCCCGTCATCAATGATAATATTGCCAATGGTTAAGTTGTTTTTGGTGAGATCAACTTTATCTGAGGAGGACAGCAATTCCTAGCTGATACATCGAACACAAATGTGGTAACCAAATTCTGAACTGTGTTCGAACTCTGGAGACCATGTAAATACATACGGTTATTTTTGTTATTATTGATCATATTAATGGGTGGTGGATTCATTGTGGTAACATATCTGCATAGGTGTGAACCAATATTTCATATAAAGTGTTGTACACTGATGTACCTTAATAAAAAAGAATAATTTTAATCAGAATATCCATTTGTTATTATTTATTTTACCTCATCTTAGAAAAACAATCAGTTGAGTTGCTATAAACATTTCTATTGTTTGGGCCTCTAGTTTAAACAGACTCTAAACAATTTCAATGTGGAAAATGGATGAGGTTCTTGGCAGAGCTAGGCAACTACTGCATTATAAAATAAACATCGTTATATTGGCACAGTCACTTCATAGATGGACTCTGGAACTAGTCTGCTCCATGAATATGACTTATTGCCTCTAATTTAGAGAAGATGTTACATCAGGATTTGCTACATCAAAAAGAAAAAAAAAAGCCCGATTAACCTGTGATACAAAAAAAAGGAAAACATTCTAATGAAATATGACCAACTACCGAATTCTGCCAATGTCATCCAAAGCTCTGTGTAGATGCGTTTTTATGAGGAAGTGATGTAGCTTTCTGTCTGTCTAATGCTGACCTTCCATGTCTGTGTAGACCAGTCAGAAAGTCTCTACAATATCTGGGTCACCAGTTTTAAATGGCTCATTAAATCAGTTCTCCTATCTTATATTATATGCTTTTAGCACATGAAGAGAAAGGTCACCTAAAAAGTAGAACACAGGAGGATTAGCCAGTTTGGAAACTCCTTTAGTGGATTAGTTATTGTTACATTGTGGGTGCGATTTATGAGTAACTTGACAAGGGGCAAAGAGTTCTACCCCAAAGCTACTAGATGGCGCAGCGCACTAGAGAAGCATATTCTGTGATTTAGGGGCTACACTGCTTGGTCCCAGACAAGGCCTTCCGCGCTTAGAAGGCTGACAGCTGCTCTGCTTCGGAAACTCAGTCCCTGCAACCATCAAACACAGATGCGTGGGCCCGCAGACCCTCGTGTGTCCCTGAACTGCAAACCTTCCATGCGCCTCCCTCTGCTGGGTGCATTTGAACCACGTGAGAACTTCACAGGTGGTGACTTTTAACTTGTTTCCCTTCTCGAATAACACAGGATGACTATCAACCCCCCATTCTTTAAATCTTGCTGATGATCGTTGCCTGAAATGACCACATTCTACAAAATATTTTGTTCTAATGTTGGCTTCACTCTACTTTCATTCCATATTTATCTCTCTCTCTGTATTTCTAGTCACTTTGATGAACACTCCTCCAATTAGGGAAAGAGCACCATTCAATCTGATGATTGAAACAATTAGCTGCAAAAGTTGGGCATATTTTAGGAGCTAGAGCTTTAAATGACTTTACTCTACACTGTAGGGAGCACTGCTAATGGACTTCTTTTTATACATGAGTTTTCAACGATTTTGTTACGATTTTGCTAATGGTGTTTCTGTTATTTGCTTGTTAGGTGACTAAATGGTGAGCCTCTGTTATATTATCTTTAATTATTCATCACTGATTTGATTTAAAAAAAGGAAAAGAATTGAAATAGTATTATCCTCACAAAGATTTGACCAGTGCTATTCTCTGTCTAAATAAAATCTTTACTTAAAAGAAGCTGATGTGTAGATGAATAAGGGTGTAAGAAGTAAATCAATACTTTTGTTAAGTCCATATCATCTGCAAAGTTTGGAGAAAAGGTGAACCACTTAACATTTAAATAATCTGATTAACAACATTCTTAAGACCATTAATCAGAAAGAAAATAAGTTTTTTTTGGGGGTTGGTTTTGAATAAATTACATCTCAGAAAATATGCTGTTTCACTGCCAGGAAGACAGTCTTTAAATTTTTTTGCGTGTTAATGCTGCAATTTAAAATAACTATGAACCACTTTCAATCCATTAGTCTAACATTTGCTAAAAATGCAAATTACAGTGCGATAACTATTCATGGGAATATCTAAACCATTGAAATATCCACTTTTAAAGCAACAAAAAATAGACACCTTTAATATTAATCTGTTTTTCATATTTTACATAAATGAGTGCTATAGAAGCAGTGAGATGTCCAAGAAGACAACAAAAATGGTACTTCTTCATATATATTCAGAATTATGTAGGGACTGTGTATTTACAAGCTAAATAGTATTGTTACACAGTTCAGCAACTACTCGTTGAGTGTGATGTTTTCAGTAAAATTACATATTTAGACTAAAAATCTTGATGGAAGCTGGGGAGTCAAGATGACACCTCAGACCACTCTCACTGATAACACAACAGACCACTCTCGCTGACCTCTGGATTCACTGCCTAATCCTTGGGGAAGGGGTAGGTTCTTCATGGTGTTTTTGTAATGCTGAATTTTCACCTTTATCAGTAATGATGAATACCCCAGAATAGCTCATTCATGTTCTCTATTACCTCCAATTACTGCAGAATCACTTCTGATTGCATTAGCAAGGGGTTCTCTGTTATCTCTTGTTCCAGAATGATCTGCAGTTAGAGCACAAAAAAGAAGGAGGGAGTGATATAGGCAAGGAAGAGGGGAAAACTTTGAAGTTCGTAAATGTCTTTCAATCAGAACTGAATTATGGAAGTGAATGTGGGATCTCTCTAATTTTAAACTTGAACATTGTCAATGCAATGGCCCTCCTGAATAGGGAAGTGAGAATCTCGAGAAGAAATGGGAAAAGAGAATTGAACTTAAACAGAACCAATTTTCAGAACCAGCTCAAGAAGATAGTGCAACAGGGACCTTTGATTTCTACATCCAACAGACAAGCTGCGTCTGTGACTGGGGCACAAAGGAGGAGCCATAAGCTACCTGCAAAGGAGTGTGTCCTTTCCCTTGATGTGGCATCAGTGCCAGCCGGGGCCACACAGCTGGACTCTGTCACATGTCCTGAGACAGTGATGGGGGCTGTGTGGCTGGGGTGCAGGGCAGCCTTCAAAGGCACCACGTGGCTGAACTGTACGGCAGAGAGACAGCCCAGGAAGCCCTGTGCACCTGCCAGCGCCGTCTCCTGGTCTACATCACTCTGTTCTGTAAAGGCAAAGAAACACATTTAGTGACAGTACAGTTGCAAACAGGCAAGGGAACATGGAAGGCAGTGGGATACGTTTAGTTTGATCCTGAAAGAGCAATGCGTACGCAACTATGAAATTTCCTTTTTGGTTTGTTCTTATTAAATGAGTCAGATCCCGTAAGTTTTTCCGTGACTATTGGTGAGACTTCCCGGGTGAGTGGAGGCCAGTTGTAAGCATGGCTAATTAAATATGCCATGGCAAACACTCTGGAAATGATTATAGCCTCCATAAGAATAAGTCAGATTATGAACTGATGTGGGTTCATGATATTTTAAATTTAAAAATAGAGAGGAAGAATTTATGATTGAACTTGTAGCCAGTATTTAAGAGATGAAAGTACTCCCTGATATGGAAATCATTCAGATCTGCTTTGGAGATGTAGGTCATGAAAATAATGAACACTATTGGGAAAATCATCTCTCTGGAGTTCCCTGATCAATCGCCCAACCACATAATTTGGTGTGCAGCTGAAAGCGTTCTCACACATTATGACTCCTTCCAAACACGCAGGGGCAAGAAATTTTCATGGAGAGGATATGCCCCATGATGTCTGGGGACGATCCCTAATTTCTCATGGACAGCAGCAAAACTTTCACACCTCCCTTTCTTGTCTCTGTCTCATTGTCAACCAATCACGCAGTCAGAAATCTGTGTGCCTCCTACATGGGCCCCTCCTCCGTATTAATGGGAGTTTGGTCAATATGGGGCTGTCTTGGAACAGGCAGTAACTTGAACGCGAGAATATTCACACTTTCACAGTTAAGAATATATTGATATGTCATGCTTGGTGAGCATGAAATCAAAACGGGCGGATTAATTGTCAAGCTTGAAAGTTCAAATGTTGGGCCCCTTTGGTGGCCTAGGGATTAAGTGTCAGCACTATCACCTCTATAGTCTGAGTTCGATCCCCGGCCAGGGAGCCAACCCACATGGGGAGGCAGACCTCTCCTATCTGTCCTGCTGCTCCCCTCAGCGGTGTATTTCAGTAGATATGCCTGTTCTACTCCTCACTCTTTCTCTGGCGAATCCTCTCACCACCTCACACCTCAGGCCTACACCCCAGCTTGTATGTATGAGCAAATAAATCTCTAAAAAAAAAAAAAAAGGCTCAAACATTATCAGGCTACAGGACATCCACCCACCCAAAGGATCACGACAGATTGGGCCTGCTCTCCCCGGCACTGCAGACACATGGGCATTCTCCCCGCTCTTAAAAAAAAGAAATAATATAATAGAGAGGGAGTATTTATTGCTTATTTTGTGCTGGGAGCTGCTCCAAGGGATTTGCATTTTGTGTTTAAGCCTCACGTAGCTGCGTAGGAACAGACGAGAGGCCCCGCGGTGGCGGCTGCCTGTGGCGGTGCTGTCTCTGGCTGGCGCGCTGGACCCGGGGCTGCTGGATTCCAGATCACAGCTTCTTTGTTTGTGAAACACTTTCTGACTGACACGTTCTTTCTTTTGCTAGCATAGGTCTTCTGCAGTGGCTTTCTTCTTATTATTATTATTGGTTTGGAGAATTATTCTTTAAATAACTCTGGGCATCAGACTCAGCTCTGATGGAGTCTTGTTATATCCAAGTTTTTGAAATCACTTCCTTTTTTACTTCATTTTCATTCACATTTTATTTCCCATAATAAAAACGTTGATTAAATGCTTAGTATCCTGGGTATCGTTCTCTACAAAAAGAAATCTGAAAACTAGAGGTTACTTCACTTCCCTGGTGGGGCGGGCGGAGTGGGGGGGTACTATTCCAATCCAGGTGGTCTAATCTGGAGCTGGGTCCTCACCCCACAGGTTACTCTTGCCTCAGGGCACAGGGTCCAGAAGGAGCATCACTGTGCTGCCTGTGTGTGGACCGCAAGCCCCCCGAGCAGACAGGGGCCCTCCCACCCAGCCAGGTGCCAGAACCAAAGCCCTGCACTGCGCCACCACCAGAGCAGCGATGTTTCCTTCGAGTGGAGGTGCGTTCAAACATGCATTTTTAGAAAGAGCATGCTTGCTTTGGAGGGTTTTTTAATTTAATGAGAAATAAAAAGGAAATGTATTTCAATCCTAACATGCTCATGACAGCACTTCTCAATGTGTCTTCTACAAGATTAAAATTTTGAATAAAACTTCTGTAGACTTTTAACCGATGTTTACCTTTTAAATAATAATTAAAAAAAAAAACCCAGAAGGTTACAACAATACATTCTCTGGTACAAGTCCGACATGATGCAACTTTTGAAAACCCTATACCTTCACACTGAAAATATTATAAATTACTATATGAAAACTTTAAAGTCTTAAACTTAACATGGACAGCTAGTCAATTAGTATTTAATATTTTAAGAGCAAAGGAGACAGGAAACAATTTCCTTGCTGAAACAGGAACAAACGAAAATTTGAGGAGTGGTAATGCTGTGAAGACATAAATTGTAACGTGTGGAAGCACATCTGGGACAAAAGTATATCTCGACAGATTAGGTAATTTGGGGTGGAGGGCAGGGTCTATTTTGGAGATGAGTCTTTTTCATGCCTTGTTTTCTTAGTCTGTGGATACTACTTTAGTCACAACTCCTGGCTTGATTACTTCTAAATTTGTAAGATTCCCTGTGATTTAGAAAGTTTTTTTTCCAATGGTCCCTAGGTATGGGTTTTCTCTCATCTGTGGAGAACACCAGGAGCCCTTTTAATCTGCAGGCACCAGGTAAATAGCTTGGAAAATTTCATTTATTATGCACGAAACCATTATTTCACCTTTGTCCTTTTGATATGACTGGACTGCCAATTACTTATTTTGGCTCTCCTCTGCCTATTCTCTAACCTACTTTATTTTTCTTCCTGATTTGTTTTAGGACTTATTTTTGTGTGGGTCAAGTGTATCATTCATTTCATCTTCCAGGTGATGAATTCAAATATCAGCAAAGATCACTCTTTTCTGATAAGTTTTTTAATCTGGAAAAAAAAATCATACTTTTTAGTTCCTTAAGGTCTGTTTGTTCCCTTTCCAGGATTTCCTTCAAGTGTTCTACCATGTTTCACTCAGGACGGTGTCTGTCTCCTTGAGTTTTATTTTGACAGGGAATGATTTTGCCTGCTGTTGTTTATCTCATCTCACTGCATAGCTGAGTCTTGACTTCCTTGGGGGGACGTCAGAGAAGGCAGGCAGCGTAGCCATCGTGTCTGTGAAGTTGCAAGATGAAACAAACACTAAGGCCCCCTTTGTACCCTACCCAACTTGGGACAGAGAGGACTTGCCCCAATTTCAGGTCACTCTCAGCAGCATTCAGAAAATCCTTAAATATCAGGTCATCTCCTCCTCGGCAAAGAGGAAAGCAGGCACACTGATGTCTCCGTTCTGACCTTTGTCCACAGCATCCAAGGACCTCTGAGCACATACACGTCCCAGTGATGAGGAGGATCCATGCAGCTCAGTCTGGAGGGCCAGGCAGCATTCAGGAGCTCCCGCTGGACCTCTGCTAGGTGACTCCCAGGCTTGCTTCCAACCAGAAGGCAGGACGCCCTCAACAGCATGCTCACTGGTGATCTCCAGACACCCTCTGGCGTGCTGGGCTGGACCAACTCCTTGTTACAGGAGAATCCATGGGTTGGAACTTAGAAGGAAAGGGAATGACAGGCACTTCACAGCCATTTTCCCAGAACTGAGTGCAGACAAAATTGGTGGCTGTGTTCAGCTGCTCATAAGCAAAGTTGGTCTTGGTAGTGGCATCAGCTTTTGGCTTTGGCAGTCACACTGATAAGGCCCGTGAACACAAACATGTATCATTCCTTTATCTGACCCCACTAACACCGCTCAAGGAACTGAACAGAGAAGGTGGAGGGATAAAAGACAAGAGACTCCTGCTTCATCTAAATCCCAACAAAACACTCATGGATTGGCATATTTCTAGTGGTAAAAGTTGTTAGCTGACTCAGATTTTTGGGTGACCCTGCCTATTTAAAAACAGCCTCAATTGTAACTTTCACCAAAGGGAATCATTTCTGTTGTTGTTAAGGATAAACCTTTTAACAAAGGTCTACAAGAAAAATTAAATACCAAGGAGATAAAACTTCTATGAAGTGCCATTCTGTTACTGAGGGAGCAGACTCTTTCTGGAAGGAACATGAAGTAAATGGAAGAACGGTGACTAGGAGTGTGCTTCAGGAAATTTTTGGTGCCTCATAACCAAGAAACAAAACAAAAATCCCCAGAGAACAAACCTAAGTAGATTCGCCATACTTATGGAAAAGGGCCCCCTTAAAAAGGATCTCAGTATCTTAAGACATAAAGATAAAGAAGGCTTGTCTGAAAATGGCATTTTGAATCCAGGAGAAGAAGGGCTAGAAACCAGGGAGCATCTTCCCCATTATATGCGACTAGAAGGATTCCACAACAAAAAAAAGGGAGGGGAGGGGAGGAAAACGGCAAAGCAGACAACAAATATTACATGGCTAAAGGAGCTGCTCTTCATAAAGGTGCTTATAAGTCAACCAAACCTACTGCTTCGAGATAGAACCCTGCAGACCTGACTCATACAACAGTTACCAGCAGTCAGGCATCTCCAGGGAACCTATGCTTTTCTTCTGCTTTCTGCATCACCTGTCTCAGCTGGAGTGTCATGTGCAAGACATTTAGGAAAGCAGTGTCCTGAAGTAATCGAATCAAATTTTCTTATGCACCCTCTTGACTTGAAAGCAGTTTTCCATAAAGTATCCTGAGATTGAAGATTGCTCCGAAAGCTCTTCTGAGGAGATGGAGTAGACATTCTCTTTCCTCTGACCACACACTTTATTTACATCTGGCTGAAATCCCCACTGCAGAAATCTGAGTTACTTCCTGGCTCTGCAGCCTTAGAAGAGATAAATGATCCCTCTGGGTAACTGACTCTAAATACACCTGAACTACTGCCCAGCAGGAGCGAAAGCCAGCTTCAGGTTTTCAGAAAATTCTTCTAACATTAAAAAAAAAAAAAAAAAAAAAAAAAAAAAAAAAAAAAAAAAAAAAAAAAAAAAAAAAAAAAAAAAAAAAAAAAAAAAAAAAAAAAACAAGCAAAAAAAAAAAAAACCACGAACAGAATTCGGAGTGTAATGGTAATGTGAGATTTGTACAGAAAGTACAGAAAGTGCAAATGCCATGCAGCCTATTAGTGATGAAGGATCACGAACCAAGACTGTCTAATGCAATCTGGTCCTTCCATTCGCCAGCGCTACGCACAGATGTGTTTTTGTTGTTTATGTTCTTGCACGGTATGTATCTGGCTCAAAGGGTCATACCTAGCCTACAAACTTCACTTAATCTTTCAACAGTGATTTTTCATTTGTTTTATAAGAGATTAAATTACAGCATTATTCAAACTGTGGGCACATTTTCCCAAGAGAAGTTCCATGCAATTTCCAGATTACGTAATGATCATAATTGAGATTATCTTCATTTGGTGGAACTGCAACCCAATAGAAACTTAATGAACTAGCAAAACAACTTAACCCCTGCATGCTTCCCTTGATTAATTATGACAGAGAGGCAACTCTTTTTATACAATTTTCAAATAGGCATTTCCTCTTTGGTTAGTTCAATTTTCTTTTATAATTTTTTTTATTTATATCCTTTACATTATTGTGTATTCCCTGTAGGTTTCCCTCTACCAATTCACCCATGAACCATCACCATAGTCCCTTGTGCTCTTTTCCTCCCCCTCCCCTATAGAATGCCTCTTATTTATGGTTGCCTGCTTGTTTTTGTTTTTGTTTTGTGTGTTATTTTCTCCTCCTGATCTCGTATTTGGCACTACCTCTTAAGGGAGTGGGCTGAGGAATCAATCATTTGGGGGTCAGTACTGACATATACTGTGAACAGGAGACTCAAGGAAAGGACATCTGACTGTCTGTCTTTTCAGAGGAAGACCAGAGAAAGGGATTGCTTCCTGTCCTTCAATACTCAAGTCTGCAAGTGAGGATGGACTACAGGAACAACTGTGGACACTGGTCATCACCAATAAACATTACTAGCAGGTATCAAGCAAGGAGAGTAATTCTGGGGTAACAATATCCAACTGGACTGTGATGACATATGGAAACCACCCCCCTCTCTTACACTTAGCAGACAACACTGGCAGGATCCACAGTTCATGGCTTATTCTGACCAGGCCTGGATATCATCAGTGGAGGGCTCCCCAGCCTTTTTTTGCTGCTGCTCTCCTCTCTCCCCATCCCAGAGGTCCTAATCCCTTCCTCTTTCTCCCATCGGGGCCTATTCCTTAATAAATTCACTCATACGATAATGTGAGCCTAGTCATGGCTTTAGTTTTTACTTATTTCTGATGCAAGTATATTTTAAGGCATGTTCACCATTTAAGAAATAAACAATGGCTTTGTATTTTAAATTTTAGAAGTGATTCTAGTTTTGTCATTGTTCGAAGGCCTTTAGACTTGACCGGTAAGTATACAATCTGGGATCTCTGCTTTTATCTTGGTGTTTTTTGAAGTGAGACAGAGTTCTAGATTGTATTTACTATGTTGGACTGACAAGGTGAAAGTGACAAGGGCAACGTCACTGCCAAAGGCCACACCTGGAACATACACCTGTGACCATATGTACTCAGATAAAATGCCAGTGTCCACCCTATTATATGCTCTTTGCATTAAGTACATATTAAATCAATATTACTAATATCAATTTAATTAACAATATAGATTTAATATATTAAATCAGGTCACATGTTCCCACAATGAATATTCTTTGGGTTTGGGACACAACATTTCTGATGTGTGCTCATGTATCATGATCAGAAGTTTCTAGTGTGGCCAGCTCAAGTGACATAGTTTATTCCCTGGAGACAACTGAAGCCTCCAGAAGAATGGTGTCACTCTCACCGCTGAAGACAGTCTATGATATTTCAGATGTTAAAATAGTCAACCTGATGACTACAAAAACTATGTTAGATTTCTGATTTTTCTCACTCTAAACTGTATTTCTCTTTTAAAACTTTAAGAATAACCATACTCTTAAGAGTCATTCAGCAATCTATTTTTGAAATTACAGTGCCTCTGGTTATCCGGGTCACTGTCTGTCTCATCTCTGGGCATTGAAGCAAGTTTTACAGAAAGGGTTCTTGACACATTAGAAACTGTTTCGAAAGCTCATCAGAGGAGACTGAGCAGATGTCCCTCCCATGCTGACTACACACTTTATTTGCCTCTGGCCTAGATCTCTGCTGCAGTAATCTGATGTGCTTCCTGGTTCTGTGGCCTCAGAAAAGACAAATGATCACTACCCATCATCACTCCCAGTAGACAAGAGCTACCATTCACACAAGTGAAAACAGTCAACCAACTGCTACTTAAATAAATCATAGAACCAATATACATAAAGTCTATCTACAAGTGGAAACTATATAAAGGTATCGAGACACAGAATTCAGAGTTCACTTTTACAGTGCATTATGACTATGGAAAGCAAATTTAATGTACTTTTCTGATTACAGGAGGATCTGAACTGAGCTGCATCTCAAAAACTTTGACCTTCCCACCATGTCACTAGTATGTTATTATTGCCAAGGTAATGGAGTCCTTAAATAATTCAGTTGTAACAGGGAGTTAGAGATGGTTTCCATGTCATCATCGTTCACTCTGACATTGTTTCTCATTCTCTCTCAAAATTTCCCTCCTTTCTCAGTTTCCTCTAACGATGTTTATGAACAGTGACAGTAATCGGAAATTATCCCCACAGTTCTTCCTAAGTTTCAGAAGTGAGCAAAAAAGGAAGTTAAGAGAGGGAAAGTCTCCTTTATTTCTGGGTTTCCATCTGAAATGGCAGTGCACTGACCTATCCTCATGCCTTTGGGCAAATGGAGGCAAATTATGGTCCCCGAATAATTAGTGGTCAATGTTTATATTCTGCTTTCTTAAAAGAAATATTCAAAAACTACAGAATGACACAATCATTTTAATAGTGTGTAAATTGGAAGATAACTTGGAACTACCTTATCTCAAGAAGCACAGAGTGCACTGTACTCAACTGGGTGAGCCTGAATATTTTCCATGATGATTATCTCCACGCTTGCTGGCCATGAGCTCTGTGAGGGTGGATGCAGTGTCTCCCTTGCTGAGTGGCATTTCCTGTACACACAGCGGTGATCAGAGTATGGCTCAAACCAGCAGTGAGCAAATGGGTTGACAAAAATGAACAGGACATTTAATGAGCTCAAAGGCCATGTGAACGTTCCTTCAGATTTCTACTTATTGGGGGAGTAACTGACCCACGGCCCCCTAGCTACTAGACTCTGAAATCCGCTATCACTCCCTACTGCCATGTTGCCATGGGCTGTTACTAGCCAAGGGCTGAAGGCAGCAGGGACTGTAAGACAGGTTCGACCTTGAGGAACACTGGACTCCTCTGGTGGCTGCCTCTGACTCAATGGCTCCCCAAGGACTGTTCAACACTTCCTGGAAGCATGGGGGTCTAGGATACTCCTGTCTAGCTTTTCCTCCTCTCCTTCATCTGGAAGCAGAAGTCCATGGCCATTTTGTGGCTGTGCCAGTCTTGGCTCGCTCCCTCCCCATTTTCTCTTTCATGAGTGTTGCCTTAATAAAATCCTCATGTGGCTAATTTTGTCTTGGTCACTGCTTTTTAGAGGACCTGGACTAACAGAATAAGAAACTTTCAGACTGAGCAAGTCTCTGAAAAATTCATAGCTCCATTTTAGCATCTATTTCACTAAAAATTAATATGCTATATTAAAATATAATCATGTACTACATAACATTTTATTCTAAATTTATATACCACAAAAAAGTTTGACCATAAATTTTTAGTCTCCTTTGAATTACAAATGACCTGCATTAGTCCTTGGTCAAGATTCACATCTTAGGCACAGGGGAAATAAATTCCTACTGATACTTTTAGGAGAATCAGTTGATTCAGACTATAAAGTTCATTGCTGAATTTGGATGTTGATCTTATTTTTCAGCATGAGTGACATGCATTTTAATAATATGCTATTCTTATAAAAACACCAACATCTTTAATTCCATACTAATCTCCCCTATTCACTTACAAAAAGGGAAACCCATTTATATAATGAATGTTATTATTCTACTGTTTGATTAATGCAATCTTCTTCAGAGAATGCAGATCAGCTTCCCAATTGTTTTACAATATATTTAACATTTTTACTCACACACAAAAAATATTTTTGTCAGCCACACTGGTATCAGCTTTGAAGATGTTATTTCTTCAAAAATATCATTGTATCAGTTTAATGCATAATGTTAGCATTGTCTACCTTGAACGATAGGTACATTTTTATGTAAAGCCTCATCTCAGACCCTGTCAGTTTGAGGAACTCTGGGGATCAGGATTTGTTTCATTTATTAGATAATTTTACTACTATAGATGAATTTATATAATTTATCCTATGAATTGCAGAGTTTTTTAGTTAAGCTCCTAAATACGTAAGCAGTACTTTGCACATATCTTTTCTGCCCAGTCTGGCGTGCTGGAAGAACACTTGCAGTTCGGGATATTTGCCTTGTTTGTTCGGAAAAGAAGAGCACACAATTTTGGTGCTCATCACAGTCCTAGAAAGTCTATAAATATTTATAATCCTAACTATTAACCTTCTCAAGGGCCAATATTTTGATCATTCACCCATGGGTTTAATCAAACATTCTCAAGATTCTGAGATTATGTACAGAGAATGCAAGGAATGATTAATCAAGGTACAAATAACTGAAAAGGTCAAGAAATAAAAGATTCCATTTACGATCCTGGACAAAATATTCCAGGTTGGCTTCAAATATCAAACTAGGAATGAAAATCAGACTACAAGTAGCCCCCGCTCCCAGCAAATGAGGTGGAATATCAATATTCTTGATAATTATAACTAAAAAGAAAATTCCTTTCTAAATTACGGTTCCCTTTTCAATTCAGTGCTTGTTGGGTAGGATGAAGAAACGTACACAGATTTTGATGTTAAAATGGGAAGAGTGCTTCTGCTTCAGGGCTGTTATCGGAAGTAACTGGTGGATAGAAATAAGAATTACAAGAATGGGTTCTAGCAAAGCGACTGGTGTCCACCACACCTCACAAGGCAAACCAGATCCAGCCAGATCCTAGAGCACATTCACATGGAAAGCTGCTGCTTCCTCCCTCCTTCTTTTAGATTTAATCCTAGTTGTATCATTAGAGGAAGGTCTATATATACACTTGGCAGCTATTTGACAGATAACCTGTTATTTCTATCTGTTATTCGATATTTTTGAAGTGAGACAACAATATCATGTTTCATTATGTGGAACTAATCAGGACAGAGACCAGTGTCAGCCCTGTCCCAGGAGAATGCTGCTCACCCCACACCAAGTCCCTCCTCACAGTTATACATACTTCTGAGAACAGACAATTGACACTTTGACTACCATTCACTTCATCGTTAAAATAAGGCAAGAGTTTTCTTATGGCATGATACGTGTGTGTGTCTCTGTGTGTGTGTGTGTGTTTATGTGACAATTGAGAGAAAGCCCCTCCCTTTTACTTACCTAAAATCCTGCCCAGGACGAGAGATTTGACAGCGTTGAACTCTGTACCTGATGACAGGTGAACTTGTCTCCTTGTATTCTCGTCAATCTATAAGATTGTTACACAAGACAAACATCCATGTGAGCGCCATATTGTTGGAGGAACCAAGGAAGCAAAGGAAGACAAAAGGAAGTCACAAGACAGGCAACTATTAGTATGGCTCCAAAGATTTAGATAAACACAGTTCAGAGTTAGCCACCCACACAGGTGAATATTACTTTCTAAACTATTTCTGTATGGTGCTCAGATACCACTGCACCCCTCTTGGTATTCGCTTCTATAAATTTATTGTTCTACACAGTAAAAGAAATCCAAAATTGGTAAAGCCAGCAGAAATGATACCAGTTATTTTCACCTTGGTACTTTTATACAGTTGGGTATCTTTACTCAAATCATTCAGCTGACAAATTCTGCCCTATGTAGAAGACTGAAATGCAGAGTGAATAACTCCACTTTCTCTGCTGTGACTCACATCATTAAAAAAAAAATTATTCTGATAGTGCAATCATTAATATCTGTGCTAGAATTATGGTTGCCTTTGGGCCCATCTGAAGCAAACTGGTTCCACTGGGGCAACAATGACCTACCAGTAGCATGGGATACTGGACCATGGATACTGACCATGGGCTACTGGACAACACTTAGCTCTTGGCAGAGCAAAACAAATGAAAAAAAGTCTGGCATTTTAAGTACTAAATATTTAATAATATCTTTGAGACACTCTTATGGCTTCAAAATCCCTGACCATATCTGATAGTCTAAGATCTGTGCAAGACAGGTCCTGAAAAGATGTCTCTGTTTATTCTCTCCTTATCAGATTTCTGCTATCGGTCCTTTATATCACTCTTCATCTGTGGAATTTCCTCTGTTACCTCGACAAAGACCTCGCCTTCTTCTCTGTTAATCTGTATGTGGTGAAGCTGCCCATCAGCCATGTTCTTAAAGTCAAAGTTGACAACATCAGGTTCTTGATACCTATTTAGCTTGTATCTGATCTGCAAGCTTCCTAAAATAGGAGGGAAAAGTTATATTTGAGTTAAAGTTGCCCTTTAAGAACTACTTGTAAAAACTCAGAATTCATTTTTGTTATTTATAAAATTTCTGGGGAAAAAAAATAGCAATAGCTCATTTGCATACGTCCTCTCATCATAATTCCTAGAAGTTGGTGATTATGTGAAGCTGCCCTACTTTCACGACCAAGATCAAGTATGTTGCTAACAAGCAGCGTCTTCTCATGAGTCTTGAGCTTTTCCCTAAAAGTCAAACATGCAATTAAGCATATGCAAATAGCTGCATTAACTTCTAACTTACAAAAAATAAGGCTCCGTATATTATGGCAAACTACTGTGGAATACTTCAGTAACAGTTTCTATCATCTCATTTTTTACAAAATATATCTACCACTTCAGAAATGCAATTGATTAAAGAAGTTTTCATAAGCAAATATAGTTTTACTAAAAACTAGAAGTACCTCCCAGTGGTGCTAGTCACAGATTTCAGAATGAAATCAGGGCGAAATGAATGGTTTTAAGCCAAACTGATAATTACATTTAATACAACTCTGTTGTCTGCAAAGATGTCAATTAATTTACTTCACAGGATATCTTCTCATTTAACAAAGAAAATGTCCTAATGAGTATACAGGCTTCCAGCTCAAAACATAAAGTGAGAGTCAATATAATTATTGAACAATATTAGTTGTATTTTGGTGTTCAGAGCCCTTGGGACCATTTTCATTTTAGTTGATATGTTCACGTTTATAAATGGGCTTACTTTCCTCATCTGGAGAATGTGTTTAGAATTTTTTATTCCCTGTATCTTTACTCCCGATACAGGAGAGAGCAAAACAGAAGTCAGCGGTCCTCTCGGACCTGTCCTAACCCACATGCCAAGACCCTGAAATTCACGTACCAGCATTTCCCACCACTATTTTATTGCCTGTAATGAGAACCAAGAGCTTATTTTGTGGGCATTTTCTATACATATATTAGTTTGCTAACATTTCCTCAAAAATTCCTACTTTGAATTGAAAGGGATATTTTTTATGTAGAATAGGCATTATATCACAAAAACAGAACCACGAAACTGAGAATGATAGTCATGGGGAAGACTGGGGAATTTCTAGGGACAAGAAAATAAAAATATTGTTCACAAATTAAAAATTTACATTGATAAGTAAGATTATCAACATTATAAGATCAAAGCATCTTGCTTATTTTAAATAACAATTTTCGAATTAGATTGAACTTATACAGACTATGCTGAAAAACTAAAATGAATATGAAAAACAGGCATGCTATTTTGCCCATTGGTAGTTGGAGAAGCAAGAAAATGAAAACAATTCATATTATTACCGACCTAATGCTCTAATTCAATTTTCTCTCTTATCTAAAAAGCACTCACCATTTTTGGCAATGATCACGGACAGGTATTCTTTGTAAAAGGAGCTCATATAGAGTAGCAGGCTTGGTGCTCGTGTTGTTCGGAAACTAAATTTGATCATTTCTCTGCTCATCTTCATATCACCATGAAATGATGCAGCGTGGGAGCTGGAATTTTTACTTAAGGAATAATTTTCTTGAAAATTGTAAATCACGGACGAGCCAGATCCAAAATATGCAGAAATCTCTGAAATGCCATGTAAATTTTTGTTAACAAATTTAAGTGCACGGGTCTTGTTTCAGTTATATTGCTATTTTTGTAATTAAAAAGAATGACTTGTATAGTTAAAACAAATAGCCCTGAACTAAAATTAAATAACACAGTAAATTAACAGAGCTTTCACGATGATCCTTGAAATGGTTTTATGTCAGAATTACATATAATTAATTCGCCAGTTAACCTTATCATTGAAAGCTTAATGCTTTCCTGTCTGGTTTGGGGCATAAACTAGACCTCTTGGCTTTTACCTCCTTTACCATCCATTTTCTTGTTTGAATTTTAACTCCCATCTATTCTTTTGTAGGTAGAACACACTAGTCTTAGTTCTAATAGTTAGGAAGTTACTTTCAAAATCCTCTTACCTTCTAGAATCAATAGGCAGAGGAGTTTTCCTTTATACCTAGACATTTCTTCTATTTATTGTGCACTACAAAAAGTAAAGCAAGTATGGGCCCTCCCTGGTGGCGCAGCGGATGAGCGCTGCGCTGTGGAGCTGTCGGCAGCGCGAGGTGCGGGATCGACACCCAGCCGGGAGAATCCCACATGGTGCAGCAGACCTCTCCTGCCTCGCCCGCTGCTCCCCTCAGCAGTGTATTTCTGATCTGCCTGTTCTGCTCCCCACTCTGTCTCTGGTGAACCCTTTCGCTGCCCCACGCCTCTGTACTGTACCCCAGCTTGTATAAATAAATCTTTAAAAAAAAAAAAAAGTAAAGCAAGTCTAGCGTTCATATCAGAGAGGGAGGGGGCATCTGGGCAGCAGCGATCAACACTTGTTACTGCCCAGCCTCTTTAAACTCATTTTACAAAAGCAGCTGACACACACACACACACACACACACACACACACTCAAACATTTATGGAGAGTATGAGGGGTGATTACTTGTGGATCTACAAGCCCTGTTTCTCTCCATGACTACAAAGGGCCAGTGGTGGAATGTGAGTTCGAGATGTTTCCCTCCAACGAGCACTGTGCACACATGAAACTCCCAAATGGAAATATTTTTGTGGCCAGTGGCTACGCAGGAAAGGAGCGCGGGGCACTTTCCTCGGGGGTTTCCCTGCAGCCGCTTACCATCGGAGCAGAAAGGCCCATCGTAGGCAGAGAAGGTGCAGTCACAAGAGAAGCCGCTGGGCTTTTCTCTGCATTGGCCCCCGTTTCGACACAGCTTTCCGTAGCTGCTGCAGTGCCCTCTGCACCCTGGCTCCACGCCGGGAGTGACCTTGGCCCTTCCCTCCAGGTCCAGGGCCATTCCGTTCAACTGGAGAGCACGAATACACCCCAGGAAACCTCTCTGCCTGGTGGCCGTTCCACCTAAAAGGGAAACACTGCAAATGGAAATACGTTCCTGGGTGTTTAGTTCAGGATTTAAAGACCAAGCAAGACTGAGGCCTCACAGAGAATGGTCAAATATTTGATGATGAACAAACAAACAGGACTTCAGAAACACTCTTTGTAACAAAATATTTTTTAAAATAATTTATTTATATATGTGTGTGTTTGTGTGTGTGTGTGTGTATGACATCATTGTTCATTTCTGTACAATGTTTGCTTTTTTCCTCAGGTGTGCAAAATATTAAAAGACTTTCGAAAGGCAGAACAATGATTCCCTTCTTTCAAAAGTTGCATTACATACTTGTTTTCTAAAAAATGATTTGTTAAAACTTTAAATTGGGGATTTTTTCCCATTAGTTTCTCGATTTCAAAGACTAAAATAAAGGCTGTATCTTCTCTCCTTCAAAATAACAGCGATATGCATTAAATCTTATGTAGAAACTATTCTTGGGGCGATTTTAAATTAGCATATACTTGTGGGAAAGTGTGGTTTGTCCTTCAGATCAACATCCGACCCTGGCATAGCTCTAATTTTGTGAGAATCATGAAGGAATCTTTGTCTTTTACCCTGACTCTATTGATAGGGTCTCTGGGTTGTTCTCCTATCACCAAAAAGATGGTCACTAAGCAGCTGATTATTTGCTTTTGTTTGGCAAGTTTCCCAGAGAATTTTTTCTAAGTGTTGGTCTGGTCTTCATTGTGTTAAGGGTGGAAAGAGTCTCAAAAAATCGATGAAAACACAGTGGCGTATCAGGAGCTGAATAACACATAACAATATGCATTTATCAAGTCACCCTGAAAGAGGTTTACAGTGTTTGGGTAGAATCACCTGCATGATACTAAGGCAGAGGTTCACAAACTTAAAAAACTGTGAGTATCAGATGCAAGGCTTCCTAGAAATACAGACTCAGGCATCTGTGGCAAGAAACAGTAATTCTGTGGGCCAGAAATGTAGCCGTGACTCTCAGTGGTCAGCCAGCATCCAGGAGGTGGCATTCAGATGCCGTTTCATGGCCACAGGGAAAGCACTACCCTTACAGGCAGACCTGCATCAGGTTCCTGCCCGCGAAGTGGGGCGACAGCCCAAGGCGCAGTGTCCCATTCTGCCAAGAGGGAACAGACGGCCAACGTGTCTCTAAAAAGGGGCTATAGGGCTTCATGTCTGAATAGATGATGCTCTCGCTGGCACGGTCTTCTCCCTGGTCTGCACAGCCTCTCTCCCTAAGACACGTGCACTCCTCTCCCCCTGGGTTAGTCTGCTCCTCATCTAGCCTCGAGGATGTAAAATCTCCTAATGCTCAAAGATCAAATGGGCTTTCTTGCATGTATTTCAGAACCAAAAATTATCCAGAAAGAGCCTAAATAGATGTTCTTTCTCATCATCCACCAGATATCATATTTTACCAGTTTCCCTTGTATATTACTGGGGACCCTCCAGCCAATAAGGGCTGCTCCAATCTCAGGTCCCCAGGACATGGAAGAGTGCCTGGCACCAAGAGCTGTGCAATGACTATTTGTAACAACTAATTAGCAATTCAAATCAGCTAATCATTAAGACTCAATTAATCTATCATTAATAATTAATGCACCCATTCATTAAATTGGATTACACTTCAGAAGTAGCAAATGGGGGTTAGGCGACTTGAGTTAAAGGAATTTGCCCCCCAGGCATGTCAGTCCCTAAGACCGAGAATGCAGATAAAATCTAATGAATATTTCTAAATAAATTAATCATATACTTTTTTTTGACAATGAATATCATGAAGAGGAAACGAGAAGAATTCCTGAGAATTTTGGACTTATACAATGAATACTATTGAGAATTCAGGTTCACAGATACATGACTAGTCAAATGGCTGTATTTAAATTTCTATATTCAAATTGCTTCAGTGTACAGAGTCTGTGCTTCTTTGATGAATAATACAACAGTCAGAATGCGGGTCAGATTTTCTATTTATAAATCCAGATGTGGCTTATGGAGCCAGACAGACATACTCCAGTTCTTTGGGCACGGCAGGGTAGGTGGTGATTTCATCCCAGAGTTTCAGAACAGGTGACGATCTTCTCATTTAATTCTCCTACAGTTACTTGTCCTCTGGTTATTCCCTCTTCTGCCTTTATCCTCACCACTCTATCCCCCTGCCACATCAAAGTTACTTCTCACCTTAGTTTCATCTTCCCTATTATCTCACTCTGCTAACTCAGTAGGACTGTCTAAGGCTCAGAGCTAAGTCTCACCAAGAGTCTTCGGGCATCTTTGCTGGAGGTTTCTTTCCTGGGTATGGCAGCCTGCAGCCTTGGCTCAGGAACCCTCTGGAGGAGGGTGGAGGCTACACAGTCTGGATTCAAGATGGATTCCTGGTGCATTTCATCTACTTCATATTAGAGTACTTTAAATCAAGGTATATAGTTTATGGTACCCAGTGACGTTAAATCACGGTTGGTTATACATTTGTCACTGAAACATCCACAGTCTCTCTGATTTAGAGCTTTATCTCAGTCTGCCAGTGACATAACAATAACTAAATAACTTGGAATCCAACAACTGGATACAATCCATTTTCATCTGTTCTGACTTGTTTATTCTTGTTTTCTTTTGTTTTAGATGATGGACTGAAGACATAAAGAAGTTCAGGGGCTAACCCATGGGCACAGCTGAGGAAATAGTACAACAAACACATTTAGCTAGAGGCAGAGAGGTAGACTGGAACCTATAGCTGGTTGTTTGTTATAAGGAAGTCCCGTTCCTCTCCACAGCAAAATAGGCTCAAAGAAGGCCTCTTTGTGCTCCTACCTCCCGGCTCATTTTGGGTTTGAATGGCATTTCAGTTCCGCAAGCTTTATTTTGCAGCCACTTGGCTGGGCACTGTGTCCGACCTTGGAAATACAGAGTTATACGCAAGTGACCTTGCTCTCAAAGGGTTCACAGTCTCAGAATAGATTTACACAGGGAAATAAGATTACCACCTGATGTTCACGGTAGAAAGAGAACCCGAGAGAAGTCAAAAGGATGATGTTAACACGAAAAAAAATACATACTCAAAATACTGCTTAAATCATATTTGCAGTAATGAGAAGGAAATCAACTTTGTAAACAGAACTTAATTCTGTATTTTCAGTTATGTTTACTTAATGAAATAGTTATTTCAATGATGAAAAAATACAATGTCTACATAAACATTTTTGTCATACATGTATTGAGAATTTTTACATTACCAGTAAGTTTCAAGTTAATAACTTTTTATTTTAAGATGTGATTATTCTGGAAAACATGGTAAATGTAAATAGGATTGGGTTTGAATGCTTAATTAAAGATTCCAATGCCTTTTCGGGGTTAGAGTAGGTCCAATTAAAATGAGCTGCAGCTTGATTAATTGATTCTGGATGTTTCTGCTGAGCTATTATGTTTGGAGCTGTCTTCCAATTAATTTTCTATCAATTTATCTGCCATACTCTATCAGATATAATGAATTCTGGAACTTCACAAACACTGAGTATCTTGTGAAACGGATGCCTAACCTTTCTGTGTGAATGAATGTTAAGTGAATCTGCAGTCTTACGTAAGAGTGTTGAAATATTGCACCTAAATAACAGCACCAGGTGCCAAGATGAGGCTGAGTCTAATCCCTTCATGGTACTCATCACTCTCAGGAAGTAAGCATAAGTGACAGATGCTACTCTCATAGAGTACTAGCTGGCTCTTTCCTCTGCCAATTTTCCACTACATCTATGGCAGGACGACCTTTAATTTTCAAATGACAAATTATTTATGTGCTGTCTTTAAATATTGCTGAGGAGTAATTGGGAACAACTGCATAATTTGCCCAGGGACTGAGAGAAAGAAAGGAGTCAAGATTTCCACACTTCTCTTTAGAATTCAAGTATGGGGGCTTGTCTGGCAGAGGCTAGGGCTCTCCCCAACTATGGCACCGTGGCTGAGAAAAGCAGCTAAAACCCTGACCACAGATCAACTTGGGGTAGGAGAGTGACAAGGAACAGGGACTGGGCCAAGGACCAAGCTAAGGGCTTGGAAGAGGCTTTTTGTGTGTCCTGCACTGGATCTTCAGGCCTGTCCTACCCACCAGGCTGGGGCAAGACACCTTGCAGCCATGGTGGCATTAGTTATGTAAAGGTCTGTGAGATGGGGCATCCAGCTCTAATGCTGCCACGGAGTGCTCCTTGTTGGGCAAAGTTCTGGGAGGGCTGGAAGGAGGGAGCTGTTCTCCCTCATGTCTAAGAACCATTATGGCTGAAGAGGCAGCCAGTATAAGCAACAGTGTCATGGACCGAAAAGTCAGTCACTTCCCTGAGCCAGAGCCCGTGGTGAGACCATATCATGGTGGCAAGAGCATCAAGGGAAATGGGTCTGTTTTGACTTCATACTACGCATGAAACCATAGCTACTCTCTGGTCTGTCCATACTGAGGACTCATTAAAAGAAATGAGCTTGGTGGTTTGAGTTGTATTCTCTGGTCTCAAGATTTCCCATTTGAGTTCTGAGTTCAGTCAACAGTCATGAAGATTTGCTCAGTGGACATGGAAAAGGACACCAGGAGCCTCTAGGCTAACCATGAAAAAGACAGCTCACAAGAGAAGAGTAGAAGAGTATTGTTGAAATAAATGATAAAGAGAAATGTGATTTGTGTTACAATGTGCTTTGGATCTGGGGGATATACAAAAGAAAATTAAACTGAAATAAAAAGTATTCGAAAGAAAAGCTATTTGACATTCTCTTCTTGTAACTACATTTTAGCCTATCAAAAACAAACTGAAAGTTTAAAAAAAAACCTAGACTGCATTATAATTAAGAACTTCTTAATTAGTGCAAAAGACACCAAGAGCAATGTGAAAATACAATCCTCAGAGAGAAGATAATTGTGACTGATTTATCTGAAAAAGACTCATCCAGACTACATGAAAATCCCTATAATCTTTTTTTTTTTTTAAAGACAACCCTGTAGAAAATGGGCAAGAGAGTTGAACAGCCACTTCACAAAGGAGGGTGCCCAGATGGTCAGTGGAGATTTGGCCGTGCTTAACACACCCCTATGCCATGACCCAGAAATTCCTCTCCCAGGTTTCCGCCCAACACAAATATAAACATATGTTCACCAGAAGGTAAAACAGCACAAGGAAGGATATGTAATGCCCTCCTTGGGAACGACACAAATGCCCATGCACAGGAAATACATCTCCCTCTGGACGGGAACTGTCAGTTTCCCAAGATGCCCAGGTGATACCAATGTGCAACAAAGAATGGGCACCACAGCCTCAGAGATTCAACAGGTCCCATTCAACGCCAACCTTTGTGTGTGGCATCAAGATATTGTTTGCTCTAGATACTCAGAAAATATTTGTACCTTTGATGCAATGCAAATGACTTTTGAGTCTATGTCAGCAGTCCTTACTTCTCCTTCAGTTCCTAGTCACAAAGCATCGAAATGGAGTTGCCCATTTAAAAACCTGTCAGTAAAAGAATTTAGACTGCAAACAAAAATTGCAGAGCTGGTTGAATGAAAATCAATTCAAGGCTAATTTAAGAAGCTTCTAAGAAAAATGCTGAGTTTACAAACCAAAATAGAAAATGACCACTGTCACTTTTCAGCTTACAGAATGATGGATTTTTCTCCCCATCATTTCCGTGGCTGGAGGATATCTGTGGGCACATGATAACAGAAGCAAATCTTGACATTGAGTTTTCAGTGTTAACAAGGCCAAGGGCACACGCTTAATGTATCATTTAGCATCATGTCACTAAATGGCATCTTTCAGCAAAGCTATTTAACCAAGATATGTCATAAGTCACAAAAGAAAAAGGAGAAGAACGTGAGATGGGATGGAGAAAGGTTGGTAAGCAGAGCCATAGTTAAGAACAAGAGTGGGGAAAGACGGCCCACAAACAACAGCAGCCATCATTTCTGCTATGAAAAGTGCAGCTGTTTTGAGATTTTGGGGAAGGGCTCGCCTTGGTGCTTATTCTTTCTATTCTCTTCAATTACATTAGTGTCAATTTTTTCCTTTTTTTCATACCAGGTTTTTGGATCATGATTTTATTACTCTTGGACTGTGCACCGCACCCTGTGGTTTAGATTAGCTGAAGGTAACTGTTGTACGATTTGGAACTCCAGGGACTGTGAGAACCTTCTGTTTTATAATTCTCTGGTGTGGGCTAACATGCGTGGAATCGCTGGATCTGTCTGTCTCGTCCTTATTCCTGTTTCAGTCGCTGTGTACGTACCACTGTCCAGCACATTCCATTTTTATCATGCTTTTTATTTATTTTCATGGATCTTGCTCAGAAGTGAAAGTATTAGTCTTGCACAGATTTTTCACTCTGTGATGTGAACATACTTCATCACCCATCTTTAGTGGACTGAGTGAGTGAGCAATGTGAAAAACACTTTGGATTCTCCAGTGAAGTTCCACTGCAGCCGTCACTTCTTAAAGATTGCCAGAAACTTTAATCTCAAAAAAAGTATTGTCAATAAATATCACCAATCCAGGCTGGGTCATGAGATGAAGAACATGATCCATTCAAAATTTACATATATATGTAAATATCCACAACATTATTTGTAGGTAAAATGTTAAAGATAGTATCTCAAATGAGATACTTTAAGATTATCAAAATTTCTAAGATTTTATATTTGTAGTATCTGTAAAATAACTTCCTTTGTTATTTTAAATATTCCACAATAGTGGAATTTTCTGCTAAATTTGTTTAAAAACAAGAAAGCTAACTTTAGGTAAAAGCTACTAAATGCTTGGATAATAACATAATCTATCTTAGAATGACAATACTAACTTATTTCAGTTTTGACTAGTGTTTAAAAAGACTATTTTCATGTAATTTAAACATTGTTATTATTATTAATGTCACCGTTAGTGTCTGGATTCAAAACATTTTTATTAGCAGAAAAAACTTATGCTGAAAATGACAGACTTACATTTTGCAATTACATTTATCTCATTCATTTATCCCAATACCCAAATACAGACAAGTCGTTATGCACACTTGAAAATACTGATTAGCCATAATTATCTTTAAGATGGATGGGTGGACTACAAATTAAACTCTTGAACTTGTAAGTAAGGGGAATGAAATTACCCTTTAAAATTTTAACCAAAAATCAATTATACTGGATTAAAGCAGAGATCCCCACTCACCCAATGAGTCTTTGACTCCCAGAGCAGGCTAACCACTAGTGCACTGGAAGGTGTTAGCACTAGGAGGGGACATATAATAGTTTCCCAGGGAAGGCTCCTCTATCCCTTACAGGTGCTGGCACATCACAAAGAAGTCCACCTGCCTGGGGAGAGTGGAATGAGGAATGGGTCGGCTCTCACTGAAGAGCAGGAAAGCAGTGGGTTACTTTCTCTGGGCTTTGGGCTTCTGTTGTCTGGCAAGAACATGGTAGTAAATAAGACAGCCTGTGGGGTCTGGGAACAGCCTTCATCACTGCTACAAGTGAGAAGATATGAAGAAAACAGGAAACATCAGCTTCTGTTGAAATTAAAAACTGAGAAAGTTTGTGGAACCCCAAGACCTACAAAGGAGTATGAGCAAAACACCAGCAACAAGCACACACAAAAAAACAATCCACTAGCAGTCTGTGTGCATCTACGTTAAAGTAAGTACCATCTCTATTGCTTGCCATCTCCACCTGGGCTATTCCCATTATCCGCCATCTCTACATTCCCATCACCTCTCATAAGGACCATGCTGAAGCCTGCTTCCGCCCTCGTCCCTCTGGGCACATCCTCACAGCAGCAAGAGAGAACGTCGAAAATGTGAATGAGCTCAAGCCACTCCTATGACCCCTCAGTACAATCCAGGTAGCTCAAGCAGCCTTCCATTCTTGTGCAGAACTTACCACCTCTCTCTCCATTCTCCCCTCACACTGAAGCTCTCCTGGGTAGCCAGGACTTGCCATTGCTCCCCGACTGCCTAGGACTCATCCCAACTTTTAGTGCCTTCCCTGCACCTGCAATCCTCCTTCAGATGGTCACAGGCTTCCCTCTTCTGCATCCCCTGTCCTGTGGTCAAATATATCCCTGACCACCCAACTACCCAACTTAAAACAGAAGGCCCCAACTCAAATCATAGCCTAACTCTTGACTAAGCCTTCCTTACAGCACTTACCATTATCTGAAATTTTATATGTGTATGTGTGTCTCTATGTGTGTGCATGCATGTGTGTGTACATGTAAACAAACACATACTGTTTTTACTTTTTACTCTGGTTGCCTGTCTCTTGTCTTCCACTGAAATGACCTCTCAGGAAAGAGAACTACTTTTTGGTCTTGGTAAATGCTCATTAAATCAGCTCTATTACAAATTTTACACAAGTTTTTCACTTTGTGCTAATTTAGCGTAATCTCTTAAACATAATTTAACTTCCACTCAATCTCCTACAAGGAAAAAGTATCTTCACCTAGAATTTTTTAGATATTTTGATTTGTTCGAGAGCAAAGTTGTAAACTGACTTTTTTTCTTTTTTTGGGCAACTAAGTATTTTGTCTTGTAAGCATTATTTCCTTCACTTGACTGGGGACCTTTCCTAAGAAAATGGTCCACTCTTGTAGAAGTCAAGTAGCGGTAACAGGTAAGATCTTCCTGTGGTTTCTTCGTAGGCAATGATTCGCCTCAACCTAAGGCAGCACGCCTTGCTCTTTTTTTTTTTTTTTTATGTCATCACATTAGCCATGCCAATTTACTCAGTTCCCTGTGAGGAGGAAAGAGGGAACTGAGTAAACTGGCATGGCTAAATAGTAGATGTAACATGTTTTCAGAGATCTTTTTTTTTTTTATTTTCAATGATATAGACTTACATATGATGAAAATTTCAGTCTTTAAAATTTTCCAGTAATGTGGGCCTCCCCGGTGGCGCAGTGGTTAAGCGCTGCGCTGTGGAGCTGTCAGCAGCGGCGACCACGAGTTCGACGCCCGGCCGGGGAGAATGCCACATGGTGCGGCAGACCTCTCCTGCCTCGCCCGCTGCTCCCCTCAGCAGTGTATTTCTGATCTGCCTGTTCTGCTACCCGCTCCGTCTCTGAACCCTCTTGCCGCCCCACGCCTCCAGCCTGTACCCCAGCTTGCATATATAAATAAAAAATGAATCTTTAAAAAAAAAAAAAATTTCCAGTAATGTGGTAATCTTTGAAGGTGACCATACATAGGAATCCCAAAAGCCTAGCCAATTGCCTTGACCAATATGAAACCTCTTAGCTCCTTATTAAAATTATAGCACATGATTGATGGCAAAAGATGGAAGCCTGTTCTAACACAGTTTTCTGATATCATAATAGTACTTCTCTCCACTGCAACTACCCAAAATCAAATTAAGGCCAGGATTTCTATCAGAAACAATATATATGACTTCCATTTCTATGAAGTTAAAATTCACACCAAGAATGAAAGGTCATGCGCAGGCAAACTGCAGTTGATTTCTCTGAAAAATTCGGAGATTGTTTAGGCCCTCTCGGTTTCTAAGAATAGTAAGGCTATTTCCAAGTACTGACAGATTTTAAATTGCCATACCTTTTGTTGTGGCCATTTCTCATTTTTTTGTAATTCAGGAAATAGCTACGTCAATTTCCTGACTGTGCCCCTAGCATGTTATTAAAAGCAAAGTTATGTGTTTCCTCTCACATATTCTTTATTATTTCCATGCCCTTAAATAAGTCAGTCGAGTGGCACAAGATCATGATGGGGCTGCTGATTCCAGTGCCTTCTAGGGGAAGCTGTTCATGAAACATTTATTGAGCGAAACAAGAGTAAACGATATGAATGAATACATACGTTGATTAGAAATCCCAAATCAGTTCTTATCACAGATCTGAGAGGTAAGCTTCGTCCTTTGCAAGGAGAGGACATTAGTAAGACAAGACTGTTAAGCAACAGAAAGTATAGCTGCATCAGATGAATTTTTTGTTCTAAAACGTAACTCTTAAAAGGAACTGAAACATAATTTCTGATAATTCAGAATTTATCCTGCAATATACTGTTACAGTATCTTTATTTATGTTAAAATGTATGGAAGAGGGTCAAGTAAGAGATAATTCCTTGAACTTCAGGTCAATTGTCCTGTAAAGTAGGATTTGCAAAGATGCAAAATAAAACAAAAGCATCAAGGATTCCACTATTAAGTCTATGAACACCAAGAAAATGTATTTAGGGAAGAAAGGAACAACATTTGGAGATAAATATCAAGAAGGTGGTTAGAAACCTCAGGAAAATGGCCGGAGTGACGGACACCCATAAAGTGAAACTGTCAAGGTGTGATTTTTACACATATTTGCTGCTGCCTTTCTTTTTTTACTTAATGGCCTGTTTTTGAGGAGAATCACTGGGTGCCACTGCCTAGAATTTCTCTGTTCTCGGGTTCGAGAACAGATAAACTTCTCTAAATTAGTAAATACACTCATTAAAAAAAAAACCCTGAAATAAATTATATAATCTGTAATATTAAAAAATGCAGGCTTATTAATTAGTCAAATTTAAATCTGAATTTCAGTTACTATGTGAATTTAAGAAGGCAAGTCATTTAGATTACCTGAGCCTCCATGATCTCATCTGTAAAACAGGGATGATACCTATTTCACAGGTTGGTTTTGAGTAAGAGATGAAGCGCATGGCACAACCTAGGACACAGGCTATCAGTAAGCAGGGGTTTGATCATTATGTGTATGGTTGGCATTATTTTATCTTGACCCATCTCTGCATTTCCATCACTCAATGTCATGACAGGGTGCCTAAGGGCAGAACTTACCCACAAAGAGTTGGCTGTTGAGCTGTAAAAGGACATGGCCATCGGTGGGAGCAGGCTGCGTCTTCGGTGAGAGCTGATCCACTTGAATAGATGCCTCCTTTGTGTTCCTTTCAACACGAACATGGTGCCACTGGTTGTCACTGAAGTGGGTAGGTGACTGTGCTGAGATCTCAAAAGGCCCGTTCCCCACATCAAATGAAAATGTCACTACTGCTGGAGCTGGAGACATGGGACATGAAGATTGTCCAGGTTAGGGCATGCGGTGGGGGGCCGAGTCTTCAACACCCACAGGAAGGGCACCACAGCGGAGGAGAGGAGGTCTGAAGTGTATGGAAGGATTCTATGACCTCCATACAGATCGGACATGGAAGGGGATGGAAAGCACATTTGTAATATTGGAAAAGAAAAATTTTAAGAATTCTATTCTCAGAGTTAATTTTTCTTTTTGATGAATCATGAAGTTATTTGGCTGGGCTGAGAAAATTAAATCGCATCCAGGTTTTTATAGAAAAATTATTTCATAGGGATTTGAAGTTATACAGTATATTTTTTGATATTAAGGTACTGTTTAATAAATACAGTCTAAAGGTTTAAATACTATGGCCAGTCAATTTAATTAAGTAATTTTGCAATTAGCTGAGAATTAAGGACAAATCATAAATTTAAAATTTAATTATTTGAATGAAAATTCCTCCTCAATTGGTTGTAGAGAATGCTCATAATTTTCCCAAATAATCATGTTAATATCAAATTAAATTACTGAAAAAAAATTAACTTAATATCATCGTTTTTTCAAAGTGATGCAGTGAAAAGATTCAGCTGATAAAGTAGAAGCACAGTACTTAAAAAAAAAATTAAAGGATCTACAGCTAAATAGAATCCCACAGAATTCGCTGGAAAAGGAGACTTACATCGGAGCTCAATGCGTATAAAATCGGTAATTCCCAGGTTCTCTAAAAACACCCCAGATGAAGCTGTTGTCTTAAAAAAGAAAGACACATCAGCACTAAGTTCTCCGTGAAAAGTAGGAAAATGAAGGTATGAAGCCTCAGTATTGAAGGAAGCTGAATTCCAAAATGACCCTGTGGTTTTGTTTCAAAAAAAAAAGGAAAAAAAAAGAAAAACAATTCGTTAAATAAAATCAGAGACATAATTATACTGCATAGTTTTAGCACTTTTTACTATTTAAATATTACAAAATAAACAACCCTGCTTTCTTTCTTCTATTCACTATATTGTATAGAGGGCTACTGGAGATTTTACACTCTTGGATTCCTTCCCAAATAGGAGAGGGATGACCACTGCAGAAATGGCCCAAATACTGTATTTTTTACAAGAAAAATAGTCTCAGACTAAAATATCACTTACCATGTGCTATGGTGAGCATCTGTGGAACATCGATTAATGGACTCAATCTTTTTTAACTTGATTTTTAAACACCTACATTACTCTGAATAACAAAAACCCTTACGAAGCTCAAAGTGTTTTTCTTCTAACACTTCTAACAAACACACTTCACAGAGTTACACTTCCAACTAACTGTTTTCATTAATGGGCCTTACAGTTTTCTAAACTAAGGCTGTCATTCCAAATATTCTCCTCTAATTAAAGATCAAGACACTACTTACTCTGTGCCGTGTTGATATTCTCATCAAAATGCTCCTTTCATTTGAAATTAACTTTTACTTTCCTTATACTTGTGAAGTAGAGAAATAGTAGGAAAAAGAATTGGAAAAGTTTTCAAAGGCTCAAAATAAGGAGAAATGTTTAAAAGATGGGGGTATAAATTGAGAGGCCTGGAAAAAAATTATGTGGACTATAAAGTTAATAATACTTTCTGTCCAAATATAACTTCTTATCTTCACTTTCCCATTCATGTTCCTACTATAGCTACAACTTTCCTTTTGAAAAAAATACTGTGGTTTTATATAGCAGAAAGTACAAAGAAGAAATTATATATGCTGTGGCATGGAGTGACAGGGATGAAATCCCACTAGATAGTGTGTGGCTGATAAGGAATGTTATCAGAAAAATGAACTAGGCATTGCTGCTGCCCCCAGCAGGTTCTTGACATATCAAACATAAATATACATCTTAACTGTTAAGCAACTGTCTCCTTATGCACTCACAACACTGGATGAAATTCCCCGATATAAATTACCTTCCTGGAAGAGAGATGTATCGATCCTCTGAAGTTAGAACACAGCAATTTCAAAACAGCAGTTCATTATGTTAGCAGAGAAGAGAGAACCTTCCTAGAGTTAAAAATCTCAAACTTTTGACTTATGCATAACTTCAGATTTAAATTAATTTTCTATAATTTCTGTACCAAACAAACAGCACTTACATCTTTTTTTTTTTCTATTTATCTTATGGACCTGACTCAAAGGTCAATTCTCAGCTCATCTATGGGACAATTTTAGAGCTGAATTTATTCAGCTGAGAATATACTTTAAGGGCATTTCCCCCCACCCCCAACACTGGGTATGTCAAGCTGATTTCTTATTTCCTTTTTACAGCTATTTCTATGCTTAGACATTTAGATCTAGAGGGAAGAATGCAAGAATATGCCGAGTACCAAGTCAGGGATAACACAACATTTGGGTTCTTCAAGCTCTTACCTGATCTATTTTCAGAAGGAATTAAATGCCTTTCAGTTGAAATATTATATAGATGAATATGAAAATAAAGCTATAACTTTAAATTATGGAATATTATTAAATCTTACTTATTTGGTTTGATTAGAAAGAACACTCAGAATTACTTCAAGGTCTAAATTAAATATTATTATTACAAGATGTGATAATTCATTTGTGTCATTTTTATATCCCAATGAACCCAAAAGAGTATCACACAGAAGGCTTCAGGGAACTGGCTGAAACAGAGCGACAATTCTTTGAATTGCCCCTATCTTCACAATGAAAGCTTTATAGTAATGAAAACAATTTATTGCCTCAGGTAGCTTAAACACTCTCACATACATAACAGTACCGATTTCGTTTTGTTAGCAAGCCTTATTTTACAGATTCACAATCAGTAAAGAATGAAGAACATTTTACTGGATTAAGAAAGCGCTGCTAATTCAAAGCAATTATCAAGAAAGGAAAGGCCAGTGTTTCTATGATCAAATAACGTTAAAGAGATTAGAGATTTCAGCTCTTTACAGACTGTGTGCAGAAATACCAGGAGAACCTGGGCTGCTCAGAGGAGGAGAAGCAGACAGAGCAGAGCCCAGCAGGCAGGTACCAGCAGGAGTGGAAGGGCTTTTGAAGAAGGCTTCCTGGCTAAGGAGGCTTAAACATCCTAAACTGCACAGGAAGCAGACCTAAATCAATCACTGGCTGTATGAATTTTGATCGAGAGAGTAAGGTTCCCTTTCATCATGTCAACAAAAACAAACCATGATGTATTTTTCTAAGTGAATAATTCGTAATTACGAATAGCAAAATAATTAATAATCAACATATTTCAATTAAACGCAATACAATTGTCCCTCAGTATCTCTGGGGGATTGATTTCAGGAACCCCGAAGATACCAAACCAAGGGTATTCAAGTTCCTTATATACAATGGCGTATTAATGTCATACACTCTAGGCACACCTTCCCCTTTACTTCAAATCCTCTCTAGATGACTTATAATAATTAATGCAATGTAAATGATATGTAAGCAGTTGTCAGAAGAAATAATGTCCTGACAAAAGCCTAGAGGTTCAGCAGATGTGACCATGTTTGACCTGACTGCAGAGTTCATGCTTCTGATCTAAGGGTGGCTGATTCCACAGAGAGGGTACTACAGCATCAGGAAGATTCCCTCAGAAATGCCACATTTCATCTGGAATTTTTTTTTTTAATGAAAAAGATAAAGGGATTCTTATTGTTATTTATATAGAAGAGGAAGTTGTGCTAAATATTTAATTCCATATAAAATGAGCGCACTTGGGAAAATTAACTTAGTAGAATGTTAAGATTATGCGAAGTTTTAAAAAACACCGGTTTTTGCTAAACTTTTATCCTTATTAGATTGTTCCTTTAAAAATAAAAGAATAGAAACAGAAAGAAGACTAGTGGTTTCCCTAGGTTGGGGAGATGGAGCAATGAAGGACGGTGAGAACCAAGAGGTAGAGGACAAAGAAAATGTTTTAAATTTTATTGTGGTCACGGCTATAATCTGTGAATACACAAAGAGCCTGCAAGCATTCCTCATTCTCCCTTTCCATGGCCACACGTTCTTCCCTCCTGCCCTCACCACTCTTGAATCCCTTGACAATCACTAGTCAGTTCTCCATTGTCATTTGAGGAATTTTCTATGAATAAAGGTTTACAGTATGTAGCCTTTGAAAATGACCTTCTCCCTCAAAATTACTGAGAAGATTCACCCAGCCTGTGTGCATCAAGAGTTCATTCATTCATCTTATTGCTGAGCAATCTTCCATGGTATGGATATCAGGCTGCGCCAGAATTTACTTAACTATTCACCTTCTAAAAGACATCTGGGTTGCTTCCAGTTTTCAGTGATGAGGACGAAAGCTGCCACTAACATCATGTAAGGTTTTGGTAAGAAACGAAGGTTTCAGTTCCCTGGGAGAGATGCCCAGGAGTACAATGAGGGGGTGTTGTGTTACGCTGTGCTTTTCAGGAGAGCATCATGTGTGTGAGCTCATGGCTCACAGGCACACTGTTGAGCCCTGGAGTCTCTTCTAGTAAGGACACCAGTGCAATCAGATCAGGGCCCAACTCATGACCTCAGATGACTTTACTTCTCAAAAGACCAATTGCCTGATCAGTTACATTGACAGTTGAATTCTTGACATGAATTTTGGAGGCAGGAAACAATTCGGTTCACACTATGCAGAATTTAACTGGATTGCTTCCTTTTTCTTTCACTTTTGACTTTTGAGGGTTCTTTATATATACCAGACACTAGTCTCCTGTCAGGTGTGTGTTTTCAATTACTTTCTCCCAGTCTGCAGCTTGTCTCTGCATCCTCCTCATGGGATCTTCCAGAGTAAAAGATCACTTTGCTAACATTCAACTTATCTACTTTGCCTTTAATGAGTCATGTTTTTGATGCTGAGTCTAAACTTTCTGTCTAGGAAGCTCTAGACCACAATGCACATAAAATGCTGAGCATTTTCTTAAAAATAAAACTTAAAAAAAAGTATTGAAATGCTGGTGTGAGGAATATTTTAGTACTAAAATTACACTTTCTGAGCATGTATAAATTGTTCAAAAAGTTGGAAATGGAATTTTGATTAAAATTAAATTCTAAAATTAACTATGGTATCAGAATACAAAAATCCTATGCATTGGTTTATAATTCACTGGTTCCTCTTCTTAGTATTTCCTTTATTGTTTTAACTATTTATGAACCGTGATAGGAATCAATATAGGCAATATAAAATTGAAGAAAATCAAATCTGGCTGCAGATAACTGCAGTGTGTGGTCTACATATCAGTAAGTAAAAAGAACAAAGGAATCCATAGATTTTGTCACACAGCAAACAACCTCATACCCTCCTACACACACTCTCATAAGGTTGGCAAATCAAATGGACAGCAAAAATTCTTATGAAGGCAGCACAGAAGTTGTTTTCCTAATTGAAGGATTTTACATGCAATCTCTGAAGAAGATGATGCTTATATTAGTTTTATACAAAACAGCTTTGTTATAAATAGCAAAGGTAGAGGCATGTGTGTATTCTCTAGTTATCCAAAGATACGCACAAGTGCAAGCATGCATGCATGCGTGTGTGTGTGTGTGCGCGCGCGCACACACACACTTTTATTTCAGAAGTTTAAAGACAAGAAGTTTGGAACAAACATCCCACTTTTTTACTCTGGGTGTAAGAGGACATATAAAATCATAAAGGAAATGACTCACATTTATGTAAGTCTGCCATGGAATTAACTGTCAGCTATCCTTATGAGGGACAGAGTGAAGTTGAAAAGTGTGTGGAGTTGAGTTAGGCACCAGCAAAAGGATCCTTCCAAGTGCGACACCCCTATTTTATTGTAAACAATCGGTTCTCTATCTAACAAACAGCAGTACTGTCATATAAAAAGAACATATTACACGTTCAAGATACATCTTCTCTGGAACTCCTGGGTATTACCCAAAGTCAAAAATTTATGTCTATTTAAAAACCTCCACAAGGATGTTTACAGCAGCTTGCTTCATAACTGCCAAAACTTGAAGCAACCAAGATGTCCTTCAGTAGGTGAATTAATATCTTATGGTACATCCAGACAGTGGAATATTATTCAGTGATAAAAAGAAATGAGCTATGAAATCAAGAAAAAGTGCAGACAAAATTCCAAAGAGCCTCAACTATATTTTTTGACAACACTTACTAGAATCTATTATACCATATATTTTACTTACTGGTTTATTTTCTATCTCCCTCCTGAGAGTTAACTGTCCCAGGTCCATTATCTTTGTTTCTCATACCTATCATGCATACATATGATTTGGGGGAAAGGCATAATACAATATATGGGCTCCTTAAATCTTGGGTGAGTGAAATTAGAAGATTTCCTTTGTCACAGTATCCATCAGAAAGCTTGAGTAATTGCTCCCAGTTTGGTTGTATTGTATGTATTTCAATAAATCCATCCCAATACTTTGATAAAGAAGTAGAAAGAGGGAAGGGAAGAAACAGGATGGCAAATGGTAGAAGGAAGAGGAGAATGAGGGGATATAAGAATGAGAAAATTTAAGAAAATTAAAGGAAATATGTGGAGATAAAAATATATAAAAATTAAAAGAAAAAGAATTTCCTCATAGTAGAGGATAGTCATAATTAAATTTGCAAAATTACAAGATTATCTTAAAATTAAATTGATTTTCACTCTTTCAAATGGAAGAGAACTCTATCCAATGAAAGAAAAATTAACCAAATCACTAGTCAGTATCTTTTTCTAGTCTAAGAGTGTAACCTCTGCAAAGTTATTTACTGTCTACATGCACTTCTGATTATTTAATGCATTCTGGGCAGCTGTGATTCCTCAGACAGCTGAGCAAGTCGATGCAGACAAAATGAAGAAACTAATTTCAATGACAAGAATTTCTTAGAACAAGAAACGAATAATCTTTTCTAACTATGCAGGTTTGGGGGATGCTTTGAAAAAACACAAAATTTCAACACAATGAATTAACTGAGAAGAAATGCATTTAATAAAATAGGTTGAAAAGTCAAATGCCCAAGAGTTAAAAATACTACCTTGATCAAATTAATGAACTTGGAGCAGAAATATTGGTGATATGTGCAGCAAATCTTTTAACAGCTTATAAAATATATGTCTACATTCTTATCATAACACATCCTATTTCAGGCAAAATTAACACCCATGCATGACACTGTGGATGCATCCTTGTTTAGTTACTGACCTTTAAGGATAATTATTTCTTAAATAATCAGTCAGAAGAGCAAGTCACCTCTACATGGAAAAATCAATTTGGCATCAAAATTCTCCTTAGCAACATTCAGCACCAGAAGATAAAGGAGCACATTTCTGAGAGGAAGACAATGTATCCAGCCTAATTTTTTCTTAAGTGTGAAGGCAACAGGCAGACATTTTCAAATTTGAAAGAACTTTGGGAATAATGCACAAATAAGCCTTTGGGGGGGTGAGGAAATTAAAAAGCCTATTTCACAATGAAACAGAGTCAACCAAAGGATTCAAGGAAAGCTGTAGAAAAGACACCTATGTCTTTCAGTGCAGACAAAAGTGGGCTCCCATGTACACCCTGGGGTCACAAAGTCACAAAGTGTGGCCCCAAAATGCCACACCGGATTCTAAAAAGGCTAAATGTTGTTTTTCATTATCACCGTGAAATGCCAACTCCCAGATACATGCTCAAAAGGAGTGAAACTTATGTCCGTAGAGCAGCTCTACAAGGATGTCCACAGCACGTTACACATAACGGCCAAAAAGTGCAACCACTCCTAATGTGCATCAACTGATTAACTGATAAAGTGTGGTGTGCTCATAAACAGAAAATCCTTTTCTCATAACAAATAATGAAGTCCTGACACATGCTAGGCCGTGGATAAACCTGGGTGGTATCACACCAGAAGGAAGACACAAGTGGCAAAGACCACATTCTCCACTTTGTTCTAGACGTGCTTTATTGTCTAAGGTTGGGGCAAGTGACAGGGAAATGGGCACTGTCTGCTAAATGGGTACAGACTTTTTTTGGTGGGGTGGTGGTGATGAAAATGTACTAAAGTTGATTGTGATGACGATTAAATACGCCAAAATCTCATTAAGACTATATAGTTTTAACAGGTGAATTGCAGGATGTGTAAATCATAAAGCTGTTACCAAAAAAACAAAAACAAAACCAAAACCAATATAAAGGTCAACCAACCATGCTACTTTTAGAGTTCGGAGGTAATAAATATTCTCATGCATATGCAAACTGAGGATATGTACCACTCATGAGAATTTCTAGAGGTAAAAAAAAAAAAAAAGAAAGAAAGAAAAGCATCAGCTACTCTGCAATGCAATCCAGAAGAAAGGAACCAGAATATAAATCATTCCAGAACAGAAAAGCTCTGGTATTAGGACGAGAGCTACCAGAAAAATAAACAACTGGACACATAATAACAAAAATAGCAAAGGATGGGGGGAGAGAAGAAAAACGGGTGCTAATTTTTCCATTTTCCAGATCAATACTGTCTAAAATTTAAGAATGAGTTTAATAAAAAATGAAGTAACTCTACAGACTTTTAAAACTTTCATAAATATTTTTTAAAGTTTAATGGGATCATTCAAGTTGAATATATATTTATTAAGTATATAAATAATATGAAGCAATACATTGGGCTTCAATTTGGTTTCTTCTTTCTCCCTTAATTTTAATTAATAAAGTATTGTAAATTTATTTCTACATCCATTTTTCTATCCTTCTGTCTAGAGCTGTGGTTCTTGAGCTGGGCAAGCCTGCACCCCAAGAGGTAGTTGGCAATTTCTGGGGGACATACTGGTTGTCACTGCCAGGGGAAGTATGTGCTGCTGGCATGTGGTGGACAGAGGCCAGGGACTCTGCTTACAGATGACAGGGCAGTTCCCAGCCATATCAAGGACGGACCCAGGCCAAATGTCAACAGTGTAGAGGCTGGGAAAACATATACCAGCAGTATCTGACCATTCTGGAATAATACTTGCTGATATTAATCACTACTTCTGAGTTGTCTGTCTTGGTATTATGCTCTTTGACATTTTTCTGTCTCTTTAACATTTATAATGAGTCTGTATCGAGTAAGCTATTAATATTTAACATTTAAAACAATGACTAAAGCTATATATGTGCATAAAATTCCCCAGGTGCTTATTTGAAGGCAATTTCACTGCCACAATCCCAGTATATGAATGAGAAATGACTCCGCTAGAAGTGGGTGTCCTTGGAACCACGTGATTTTTTAAATCTGATAAATCTTTCAGTATAATCTAAGCTCCTTTCATTAAAAGTGTATATTTGCATATCCTTTAATTGCTTACACAATCAAAAACTTAATTTTGTCTCTAACATAGAATGCACAAGTTATAGGTTTCCTGGCTGTATATGATGGATCATTCTCATTCTTTCATAAACTGCCATTTATTGATTATCTTTCATGTAACGGGTAATGTACTAGGTGCCAGGAACACAATAATAAACGAGCAGTGGACCCTGCTCTTGAGAGGCTCAAAAATAATTAAAAGCCAGTACGAAAAATATATCTTTGTAGTATGTTCAATATTCCCTTGGAAGTGTAGGACTGAGTTCTCTGCAGACCTGCAGAAGACTTCTCGGAGGAAGGGGTGGGATCTGAGTGAAAGGTTTCAGCATAAGGAATGGGGATATTTTACAGAGGAAGGAAAGTAAAGAGGCAATGGTTCCAGCCAGACATCATCTGTGGACAACACATTTTCTTTGTGTTGCAAGAGCTGCAGAAATGGGGGTGGGGGGGTGTTATCCTGTAGATAGCTTCCTGGCGGATGTTGAAAAAACATCTCACCCTGAGTGTCAATACTGGATGGACCTAAATTCTTCCTCCTTGGCACCTGGGCTCAGTTCTGAAGACACTGCAACTACAGCTGGCAGGCTCTTCCGGATACTTTTATGTATGCATGCTGCAGAATCGTTGTCTGGAAGATTTCTGATGGTATTTCAAAAATGAAGATGCTCCCGGTGCTCCCGGGAGAGAGAGTAGGAAGGAGAATCTATGTGTGAGCCCTCCTGGTCCTGACCTCTCTGTTATGTGGGAAGCCCAGAGGTTTGTCCTTGATCCTCTCCGTGGACTCTTGTGTTTTTGAGATTAGAAACATAAACAGGGTTCGAGGACTGTCCCGGAGAATTTGCATATTACTAAAACTTTACTGTTTTATAAGTTTATATCTGTGTTTTGTTCTCTTTTTTAATAACTCGATTTAGTAATGAAGCAACCATCATTCTTGGTGGGGGGGGAAGCACCATTTTGGTGAGTGATGTAGCTAATGGGGGTGGGGGGCTATGCATGTGTGGCAAGAGGGGACATATAAAAAATTCTCTGGTTTCCACTTGAGTTTGCTGTAAACCTAAAACTGCTCAAAAAAATTCAGTCTTATAAAAATATAGCAACTATCACTATTTGTACCATCGGGTAGTTGGTGGTTTTTTGGTTTTGTTTTTTTTTGAGTCCAGTGTCTAGAAGGATGCTTTACATGAAATAAAAGTGAAACTTTTTAGTGTATAACTCTAGGAATTTTGACGAATGCATTAAGCCACACAGCTACCACCAGTCTCAAGATTTAGAACATTTTTTTCACCTGTATTCCTTTTCAAAATTCCTATTGCTTTGAAGCTGTTTGTGACAGAGACCCTTTTTCTGCTCCTATGCTTTTGCTTTTGCCAAAATATCTTAGAAATTGAACATCCAGTATGTTGTATGTATCATACATGCTGTTGTATGTATCTATAGTCCACTTCTTTTTATTACTTAGTAGTTTCTATTGAACAGTGTGGCTATAACACCATAAAATGAAATGTTTATCCATTCACTAGATGATGGGAATTAGGTGGTTTCCAGTTTTAATAATATCATAAAGCTTTCAATCCATCAGTATGGTATTTCTGTTTAGTTCTTCTTTAATTATTTTCCCTGAATGTGTTATAATTTTGTTATATTTACACCAAAGTGTTTCGTATTTTGGTGTTGCTGTACACTTTTGGTGTTGCTATAAGAAGACATTTTAGGGCCTCCTTGGTGGCCTAGGGGTTAAGTCTCAGCACTATCACTGGAATGGCCTGAATTTGATCCCCAGCCAGGGAGCTGACCCATATGGCGCAGCAGATCTCTCCTGTCTCCCCAGCTGCTCCCCTCCGCAGTGTGTACCAGTAAATCTGCCTGTTCTGCTCCCCACCCCACTCTGTCTGGTGAATCCTCACACCTCTGGCCTATACCCCAGTTCTTCTATACAATAAATAAAATCTTTTTTTAAAAAAGGGTACTTTAAAATTTTCAATTCATAGATTTTCAATAATTAACACATAGAAATATAATGTATTTTTATACATTGACTTGAATCCTGTGACCTTGCTAAACTTAACTTTAAATTCTTAAGGATCCTCTACGTAGAAAACCATGCCATCTGTAGAGACACTTTGTTTCTTCCTTTCCTACCCCTATGCCTTGAGTTTGACTCATCCCTGGGGCTAGGACCACCAGTCTGATAGTGGGAGCAGACACCCTAGTCTTGATCTCACAGAGAGCATTTGACTCTTCAGTATGACTAAAGTCGTCAGACTTTCATAGATGTCTCAAATACTGAGCAAGTTCTCTTGCTTGCTTAGTTTTTATGACAGGAATTTGAATTCTGTCATTTACATTTCACATAGCCTTTCAAAGAGGCTATTTCCATATTCACGACTAAGCTGACTCATTAAGGGCAGCAATATTTACTAAGTTTTATGTCTGCAGCACAGCTCTAGAGGCAGCTTTAGCACGCCTATCTTTTAGATATTGGATAAATCACTATAAAAAGTCATGTCTATGATTTCTGTCATCAAACAATAATAGCAGACATAGTATGAAATTTCAGACCTACCTACACTGACAAAAGCTACGGGGAGTACACAATAATGTAAATGATATAAACAAAAAAAAATGAAAACTTAAAAAAAAAATCAAGAAAAAGAGAAGAACTTGGAAAAACAGCACCCAGGAGTCAGGGGTAAGCCTGTGTGTGAACAAGTCGGTCTCATTCTCACTTTGGTTATTTGTCCTGCTTCCTCAAGGCAGAAGAGCATGGCTAGATAGAAAATTTCAAAATCTTAGGCAAATATTTTTTTTTCAATTCCCATCTTTCCAAATTTCTGTTCAAGAAGAATCTGTAAGTCCTTCCTCTCCATAAAGGGCACAGGCATCCTGACCGTCTGAATCATCATTCCCACAGTCTTTCAGCCTCAACGCTCCCGTCAGGCAGACCGAAGGCCCTTCTCTGTCGGGGCCTCTTCATTAAGCCCCATGCCACCCACTGCCTGGCTCAAGCCCTGACCACTTTTCCTTGTCTGACGTCAAAGGTCACTCTGCTGGTCGTCAGGTTTGGATTGGTCTTCAGGCTTTCCTGGGGAGGCTTCCAACTCTCATCAGGATCCAGGAATTGCTCAGCCTTGAAGAATTTAGTGCTGATGCCTTTAGGATCATGTCCACACACCTTTCCTTTGCTTCAGACCCATGTGCAAGGTCCCACATCCGGACACCCCATGTCTGCCCCATCTAGCTCACTTGATAAAAATAATTCAGGACATTACACCTTAAGGGGCAGCCACTGTCCTGTAGCCACAGCTCTTTTTTTTTTTAAAGATTTATTTATTTATGCATATAAGCTGGGGTATAGGCCAGAGGTGCCAGGCGGCGAGAGGGTTCACCAGAGACAGAGTGGGGAGCAGAACAGGCAGATGGATGAAATACACTGCTGAGGGGAGCAGATGGCGAGGCATGAGAGGTCTGCTGCGTCATGTGGGAATCTCCCCGGCTGGGCATCGAACTCGCATCGCTGCTGCTAACAGCTCCACAGTGCAGCGCTCAACCGCTGCGCCACCAGGGAGTCCCTAGCTACAGCTCTTCTCACTGAGGAAATACAAAAGCTCCTCATGCAGAGAACAGATCTCAGGACCTTATGGGAGGATGGCATGTGCTCAAATAGATGCAGGAGACAAGGCAGCCATGGAAAACTCTTGATTACTGCTTCATTAATAATTTAGAGATTAATTAACAGGGCTCTAACTACTTGGAACTAGCTGTGAATTCTTACTGCGAGTGTTGTTATCCTCCCTCTGCATCCCTATGGTCAAGATCAGTACGCTTGCTTCTCAGCTTCAGCTCTACTGACATTTTGGACCAGAGAAGTCTTCACTGTGGAAGGCTGTCTTGTATTTGTAGATGTTGAACAGCACACCTAGCCTCTCCCTCTAGATGCCAGCAGCTAACCCCTAACCCCCAGCCAGGACATGCCCCCACCAGCAGTGACAACCAAAAATGTCTCCAGAGATTCCCAAATGTCCACTATGGGGCACTCTGGCTTGGATGGAGAATCCCTGCTTTAAATGAAAGGGCGTGTGTGTATCAGTTCCTGGCAGGAAGTTTGCAAAAAAGAAAATCTAAGGATAGAGTTGGCAGAGACCTCAGTCAAGGCACAACTGTTCTCCAGAGATCGTGGCAAATGGAATAAGAAGGGCAGGGAGGGGTTAGGAATCCAGTCTGGGCCCCCTAAAGGGTTAAGAGCAGAGCCAGCAGTGGAAAGTGCACATAATGTACAGAACAATTTCTCCATAGTCACACAAAATTGCCACACTCCCCTGGGTGCACCCCAAGTTTACAGCCTCATCTCTTTGCACATAATTTTCCTCTCCATGAAATATCCCATGTCATCTTCACGTGACTGTGGATGGCCTCCTAGCAGAATAGAAGTTGAGATGAAAAAGACTGGGGATGGTGGGTATAATGGCCGGCAGTTTTTTACAATGCACATATAAATTTTTATAGGCCAATATCATCTTTGCTTTGTAACTAAGCAATTTCTGCTATGAATCTCCATAAACTCATGGGGTTGTCAGATCATGTCTTCCTCTGTTGATACCCTAGAATAAAATTTTATTTTAGAGTATACTTTAAATGTAAATAAATATTTCTTCTATTTCCATTTTAAGTTCTGGAAATAACTAAAAGCATAAATAATTAATGCATCAGTCTGTAATCTGATTTCAGAGAGGTTATGAATGGATACATATGCTCATTTCATTCCCTGCTGAAAATACTTTTTTTCTGTGAAAATGTTTCTGAATTTTAAAATTTTGGTTTAGAGTGGATACACAAAACACCTGGTTCCACTTACTTAAACACACACACACACACACACACACGCACACACACACACACACATGCACACACCGAAAAGAAACAGATTACAAATTGAAATGTTTGATTAAACTGAACTAGAGTCCATTGTTGTTCTAATTTCACCCCATACCCACCAGCAGGGAATTCTCATACATTCCTGGCAAGGAAGCTTCCCTGTAGGGATAATGGCATGCAGAGATTTGGGAATGTTACAATGTGTTTATGAACCAATCAACTTGAGATACTGAGCGGTGCTTTCTTTTAGACTTAACAAGGTTTGCCACCAAAGCCTTTACCACAGGGCCTTGTGCTTTCTGGAGGGGCTTCACCTACAGACTGACTACAATACCTCAGATATACCTTGTGAGTTTTCACAATGAAATTCTGACTAATTATTACATGACAGAAACATAATTACTGTGTATGTGTGCGTGTGTGTGTGTGTGTGTGTGTGTGTGTGTGTGTGTGTGTGTGTGTGTTTTAAGACTTCCTTTATTTCCTATAGGGGATGGAAAGCAGACAAGTCCCAACAGCACTTGGCGCCCTAACTCACTTCATTATGGTGGCTAACAGTTCTTCTCCCCCATTTTTTCATAAGGAGCATCATATTCCATTCCCCCAAAAAGGCCTCATGGGGAATCTTGGGTGGTCAGTTATAACAATTTTTTCAAAGATTTCTGTTGTGATTGATCCTGTGGGAGAACTTCTCCAGCCAGGGTGTTATAGAGAAATTCTCACTGTACTATTTCTTTTTTAATATTTTTTTGGCATACAATTAATATACCCTAAAAGTCACTCACTGAAAATATACAATTCTATAGATTTTTAAACTCTTTTTAAAAATCCAAATCCATCAATCCAACACACCCCAAAAAATCCCTCATGTCCACTCACGGTTAGCCCCATGATAAGCCCCATTCCTGCGCCTAGTCTCAGACAATCCCTCTTCTGCTTTGTGTGTATGCACAGCTGGAGATTTCATATAATGGAATCATATCATGTACCATCTTCCATGATGTGTTAGAGACAGGAATCTTAAATGACAGCACTTTCCTCCGATATGTTTACAATACATTGCTACCACTTACTGTCTCCCTGGCAAAGCAGAGGCCCCAGTTTATAAGCTGCTTCTGAATGCGGCCGGCCCGTGTCCGTGATCACTATCTTTGTAACTGGCAGATGTTCTTTATACGAAAGGAATCCAGTGTCATTGGTCCTAAAAAAACAGCAACAATAACAAAATTCCTAAAATTACTCTGATTAACATAATTCAAAAATAAACAATAGTCCTTATTGCACTTCCAAGCCAAGATGTTCTGAGCTAAATTTGCGCGCACAAAAGAGTAAGTATCAAATTGCTCATCTGAGTATATAAAAATATGGCAACATTTTAATGTCTCTTCCTGACAGAATACAGCTGGTTATTTTTGTCTTTACTTTTTAGTTTTGCAGAGGAAGAACGTCACTTTATTTGTACCCAAAGGTTTACTTTTGCTGGTGATTTTCATTCCAGTTGGTCATTTTCTACTTCTTAAATGAAATGGTTTCACCCGTTAATAGTATGATGATTGGTAATATGTTTTTAGATCTACTATTTTGGTATTTGTTTCGTTTTTTTCTCCATAGAAATTCTCATATTTCTTCTTCCCCTTTCCTACCTCCTTTTGGCTTACTCCATACTTTTTTGTATTCAGTTTTATTTTTTAATCACTTTTTTAGCTACATGTCTATTTACTGTATTTCAATGTTTGCTTCATGGATTATACAACAAATCCTTAATTAATCATAGTATACTTAGATTTTACATTGTATTTTTAACATGTCAGAGGCTTACTACAGGATAATTCTTTAACACCCCCCTACACACACACACACACACACACACACACACACACACACACACACACACACCCTGTTCTTTGTGCTGTTGTTGCAATGTACTTTAAATGCAGATGCTATAAGCTTTATAATACCATCAAAGAGAGAAGTTTTTTTTTTAATGAAAAGAATTGAAACACTGGATTTTATATTTCCTGACATATTCACAAGTTCCCGTGTTCTTTGTTTCTTCCTGAAGGTCTGAGTTTTCATCTGTTGTTACTTCTCTTCATTCTAAAAAAATTCTGTTAAGAGTTTCTGATGGTGCAGTTCTGTTGGCAACAAATTCTTTGAGTACACATTTAATCTGAAAAAGACTTTATTTCAAAAATACCTTCATTTTTGAAATATATTTGTTCAACGCAGTTGGCCATTTGTGTGGGCTCTGAAACCACACACTACGTAGTTAGGGCTATGCTGCTTGTGTCTGTACCAAACATGTACAGACTTTATTTGCTGCCATTGTCCCTAAATAATATAGTATAACAACTATTTATAGAGCATTTACATTGTATTTGGTATCATAAGTTATCTAGAGATGATGTAAAGTACATGAGGAGGATGTGAAGTTTATATGCCATTTTACATAAAGGACATGCACATCTGTGGATCTTGCTATCTGGGGGGAGTGACCTTAGAACCAATTCCCTGTGGATGCCAAGGGACAACCATATAGAAATCTAAGTTGAACCAATTCTTGCTTTCTCTTTCAGCACATTAAATATGTCATTCCATTGTCTTTTGACCTGTATTTCTGATGAGAGGATGGCCTTCATTTGTACCCTTTTTCTGCTGTCTGGAATGTGTTCCACCAGATCTGTCCACTCTGGCTGCTTTCAAAATAATTATCTTTACTGTTGATTTTTAACAGTTTGGGCAATAAACCAAGGCTTTTCTCTGAGTTTCTGAAATCTGTACTTTGAAATTGTATCAGTTATCAATTCAGGATAAACTATCCTGAAACAGTAAAATAACATTTATGAGCTGTAGGTGCCATATGTCAGGAATCTGGGCATAGCACAGAGGGATCCTCTAGCTCAGGGTCTCTCACAGGTGGCAATGCATTGGCAAAGACTGAAGTCATCCCACTGTTGCCTGGGGAGGGAGCACCTTCACGTTCACTCATGTTGGACGGAGGGTCAATGATTCACTAGCTGTTGGCTGTTGATCACTCTCAAATCCCTGTCATAGGTATCTCCCCAGGACAACGCATGTATGTCACATTGCTTTATTAAGACAAGAAAGCTAGAAGAGTCAGAGAGATGCAAACCAGTCAGAATTCACAGATTTTTGTAACCTAATCTCAGAAATGACTTCTCATCACCTTTACAACATTGTATTTATTTAGAAGCTAGTCATAAGGTTCAGTCACCATCCAAGGGGAGGAAATCATAAGGTTTATCTGAAGAGGTTGTGAACCTATTCCACTAAATCATACACAATATTGTAAAGCAATGTTACCTCAATACAAGAAGGAAGAGGAGGAGAAAATCACATAATGGCATGGACACTGGGCAGAGTGGGTCCTTGGGAACCACCTTTGGAGGCTTGCTATCACAGATATTAAATAAATGTGATGATTTTCAGCCTTTATTTCAAGAATATTTGTTTGACTTCATTTTATTTCCTTCTGACACTACAATTTTTTTGCCTATTAAATTATTGGTATTTTTCCACAAATTACAAAGGTTTTGTTAATTTTTCTTTCATCTTTTTCCCCTGGTGTTCTTCAGATTAAATAACTTGTATTGATCTGTCCTTAGATTCACTGACAATTTCTTCTGCTATCTCCTATGAGGTTGATTCCATCCAGTGAATTTTTCAGTTCAGAAGCTAGGCTTTCTAAAATTAATGTTTATTTCTTTAATAGAGTTCTCATTTTCTGTGTATAATACCTCTATCCAACTGCCCTCTTAGTGGAGTTGGTAGCACATCAATCATATAGAATAGCTCTGTTCACTCATTGTGATTATTTTACCTTTATGTCTTCAGACATGTAAATAATAGTTACTCTAAAATCTCTGCCTGTTAATCAAACATCAGTGTCCAAGGGTCTGTTTTTAGTAACTTATTTTCTTGACAGGATAAAATTTCACTTTTTTTTTTTTGAGTATGTAGTAATTCGTTACAATGTTTGGACATTACAGGTGAAACAATAGAGAAACTCTGGACTCTATTATTCTCTGAAGACACTGTTTTTCCCCCTGCAGGCAGTTAAATCACAACCTTATCACAGTAACTTGCAGAGGTTTGGTTTTATGCTTCATTGGGGTGAAGCTGTGTCAGTTTTGCTCTTAGTTTTCAATCTCATTCAGTTCTGGGATATAGTCTGCTGTAAAGACATTGACCAACTGTCATTTTTATGAAAGGCTGAGAGGTTTACAAATCCCATCTCAACCAGTGAGACTTAAACTTCAAGTTCTACTTCTTCTGGCAGTAGCCACTGAGATCTCTATATAGCTTGTTGAACATTCCAACTGTAGCTCTCTGCTTGGTTCCTAGAAATCTCCCCTATGCATATGCAGTCCAGGGATCTGCTGAGGATGTGAGGGGACTTGAAAGAGTGGACTCTACCCACGAGTCTCTCTCCTTTCGGAATTTAAATTCCTAGTCATTCCTGCAGCCTCCAACTCTGTCTTCTGTTACCTCCAACAAACGAACAAAATCTAGCATTCTCTTTGGTTCCTCATCACCCCATGGCATGTGCTCTGCGGAGCATCTTCAAGAGGAAAGGCAGATAAACATGTATCTCATCCACTTGAGTTCTCTTCTTTCAAGGATGAAAGACCTCAACCTTGGCAGTATCTGTTTACACTTAGTGGTTCTCAACTTACATCGAGTAGGTGTTTTTGTAAATAATTTTCTCTTATAAATGTTATCTGGGGAAGATTAGTTGTATGCAAGCTACTTTAACATAAGGAGAATTCACTATAAGTTTCAAAATCTTGTTTTTAAAAGTTATTTTTGATTAATGTTATGGAGACATTGGAGAACCCTTGTGATGAGGTTAGGTTTTTCTTCCTGTTAAGCATTACAGTTGATAGTTATTCACATTTTAAAATACAGTATTACTTTGTATTATTGTACAAATTTGTATGGGATGTTCTTTGTAAAAAGTAGTGCAAAAAAATAATGTTCCAAGGGAAGCATAAATTTTCAAAAATGTGGAGTTTAAGACAGACAATATTGTAAATATTGCCTAAATACTAATATGTGATTACATATTTACATCCTAAATATGCAAAACTAAAAATATAATCATAATTTCAAAAATTTTAGAAAATGATTCTTCTATGAAGACATGTTGCTTGGTGGTATTCATACTGAAATATGTGTATGACTATTTAAAAAAAATTTCTCTTCATAGATAAAATGAATACACATTTGAGAAGTCTCAAACATAATGAATATATGTTTTCTTGGTTTTTCAAAGAACAATACACACATAAGACTTGTCTTCTACTTAGAGAATATTTGAAGTTCGATTTTCAAATACCTATAATGTTACAGGTTTCCCTTTTCAAAATTAAAAAAATGCCATGATTTATTCTTTAAAAAATAAAAAGAAACTACGTTATAATAATTGTGGGAAATTATAAGTTTACATGTTTTTTAAAGGCAGACTGCTGAAGAAATATGCTGTAGTAATTACTGGTTGCAAATATATTTTGAGAAAAACAGAATACTTAACTACAGTGAATTTTAAAAAGAATGATAACTGACTTAAAATGAATAGAAAACATCACACAAATGCCTATTTCATCATATTATAAAAATAAGATGTACATGACTTAGAGTTCCTTACCAAAAACATCAGGAAAACAATCATCTTAACATTTAGAATTTAGATTGACTATAACACAGCTCAACAAAACATACCTTTATATACTTTCTCTTATGAACCTGTTCAATATCAGCCTAGCTCGACATATTTTGAGTGATTCATTAAAAAAAAAAAAACCACCTTATTTTGCATAAGAAAATCATATGGAAATCACCATTCATTCCGGTCAGCATCACAGTTGCAGTAGTACTGAGAGTCAATGCAGTTCCCTTCTAATCCACAGGTACATTTTTGAGGGTCCGGCAAAGAACCTCCCCAATAAGTCTGTGTTTCATTAGTTCTTCCAACCCACCAGCTCAGAGGAATTCCATCTGAAAAACAAATGTGAGAGATGTGACACTTGCTCTATATCCACCATCTTCTATCCCAGTACAAGTCAGTTTTCCCCTTCCCAAATCATTAACTAGATTAACAGGAGAAAGAGAAAACTTGGATGTGATCTAGTGATATTGTGAAAATATTATAATCAATTACATTTCCTTAAGAAAGCTCTTTCAAAAAAATTGTAACATTTAAGTTTAAATAATTGGTGTATTTTTCTTTGAGGATTTCTGATTTAATTCAGGCATGATAGTAAAAACATATTGAGAGCAGTTCACATAGGCAATTTTCTTTAAAAATAATTTTGAAACTTCTTAAGAAGGTATCAAAATACAAAACATAATAATTAACAAATCAGAAAGCAAACTGAGTTGAGAGCATGAAATGCCCCTTAAAACATTATGCAATCTTCTGTAAAGTCAGTGATTTATCTCAATATATTCACTGACTAAAAATATACTAGCTATTTATTAAATGTTAGGTATGGTATGGCACTCCCTTGTCAAAAGCAAAGATATATTTGAAAGCATGTATTTTTTCTTCCATTAAATGGCTTGGCTATTTATTTGTAGAGTACAGAAATAACACTGAAAGATCTTTATGCCTGAAGCAAATATCACACTCAGAAACAAAGTCTCCCTTAACCAAACGCATCTCTTTCTATGATAAATGTTTAGCTACTAGCTTGTTCGCACAGTTAAGACTAACATGATGCCAAGAAGCTAAAGCAAAGAAGAGACAGAACATTTAGGTGGGATTTTTAGAAAAACAGGTGAGGAATGAAGGCAATGTCTTGGGGGGAAAAAGGGAAAAAAAGGTAGAGAGGGAAAATTATAGCCCTCTGACAATCACAGCAAGAGAAGAATGTGACATCAAACTAGTCAGCTTTTCAAGGATGCTTCATCTTTTTTCTGTTGACCTGGAAGTCTTTTAAATTGTTACCATCAACCCCACTGAAAGTCTAGGAATTTTGCTAATTGCCCCTTAACTGACAAATACCTGTGCTCCGTGGAGCTTACTAGCAGACTGGGCCCTTACCAATGCTGACAACCACTTTCCCAGCGTTATTTTATATATATATATAGAGAGAGAGTCCAGTTGCACCCAAGAATAAGGAGTAATCAGAAGCTGTGTTATGCATAAAGACATTAATATTAAGAATTTTAATTTTTAATTGCATGATGAATCAACAGAAGGTGAAACCTACTTGGAACATTTAGTAGATATACTTTGATAAGAGAGCTTAAGACACTGTGTTCAGAGATTACAGAGAAAATGAACCATTATTCCTAAATGTTGAATAATATTGTTACATCTACATTTCCCTGTAAAATAGAAACCATATTTTCAATCTACCAAGTACCTTCATTCAAGACTTTAAAGTGTCCTAAAAATTTGAAACAGTATAAGAAAATCCTGAGAAATCTTCAAAAGTTAATAGTGAGAAAGATAAAATATCAGTGAGAATGCAAGGACATTCCTCTACGGCTAAAATCCCAAATGATTTGAGTGTTCACAGCGATCATCTTTCCAAAACGCTGAGGCGCAGACCCACAGCTTGCTGAAAACACATTTTCACATACATTCCCCTTTAGTCATCCATAATTACGGCACCATTATTACATGAAACTGCTAGATCTTCAAGATCTGAAACTGTAAATGTAAGCTGACATCAACTAGTAACTCCATGTTCTTCCCAATCTATTTCTTATTGTGACCTCAAAATCCAAATGACTCCTTTTCTTTTCCATCTCCCCATCTCAGATCTGTGCTACCTGAATTCTTGGGTCAAGGGCCTGAGAAAACTTAGTGTTTAACAATGACCACTACCCCGTTCTATCCCCTTTTTATTAGTACCTCTTAAACCTGGCTGAAACACTTAGAGTGTTTTACAGAAAGATACCTGGGCAACACTGGCCTTGGGGTGAGGATTCCTTATTACTGAGTCACCCCTTTAATTTGTGTGGCACTTGCTCACTAACCTGCTGAGGATTTTGGCTTTTGATTCTTTTAGAGTTTGACTCACTGGTGGCTTTTGCGGCTGCCCTCCTCTCCTAGTAAAGTAACTCGGCCCATTTTATTTCATAGTGGTCATTTACCCTTCAACAGTCATAGTTCTCATTCTTCTTATAAGAAACTTCCTTATTTGTTTATTTATCTTTTTTATGCTGAGGTCAATGTCCAGCAGCAATGAGCAAGCAGTTGCACGCTAAGCGGGAACGTCAGGGGCACACTGCTCTGGCAGGGTAAGTGTAACCACGAAGGATGCCTGGAGCGCCAAGAACCAGAGGGGCTCACTTCATGCCCTCTGTGTGTGAGGGGTCACACTACTGCCCCTGTGAAGCTGTATTACCGGCCCCTTTTCAAAGAGACACAAGACCAAGAAAGACTCGATACCAATTTGCTACTCAGTCAATGAGGGACCTGAGATTTCACTGAGCCCTCTCTTCACCTTTGAGGCCCAAGCTCTCTGCACCACAACTATCTGAGGGTCACTCACAGATGGGACTGAGCTTCTGGGTGGATAAGTCACAAGTGAGACCGCCAGGGGCTGGAGGGGTAGATGGCCAAATAAGGACAGTCTGAAAAAGAGGGAGGAGGAGAAAGACAAGGAGGATGAGGGTGGGACTCAGGCACAGGGGAGACAGTAGTCAGTTCTGTTCAATGGGGGATGCGCAAACAGGAGAGGTGTTTCACTAGAAATCAAAGACAGTACTAAGGGCTCAACGCTTTTCTACAAGGTCCTATAACCGATGACAGTTACGTATGAAACACAGTTCTTTGGAAGTTCCTGTTACTCTAGAGAACTCTATAGAATAACTCTAACTCTCTGAAGTCAACACCGGGGGGTAGACACTGACAACGTGGCTTCATTGTGCAGCTGTCTTAGAAACTTCTCTAATTTCTAAAGAAAAACATGCCTCCCCGTGGCTGCTCCCAGAAGCGCGCTGGGGAGTGGCATGCGGGCTGCAGGAACAGGAAGGGTCAAGAAGGTTCAGGGGAGCTGCCCAGAGAGAAGAGTCTGGCAGCAGCAGGCAGAAAGCACTCAGGCTTGCTAAGCTGAGGGGCCACGATGAAAGCACAGTTTCTTCAGGGTTCGCTTTCTCCATACAGACGAATATTTTGGATTATGCTTGGACTCTTAGAAGACATGAGAGAAGGCAGACTGAGAGGTCAGCTGGAAAAATTTTGCCATGGCTTCAAGGAGGAGGTCACAAAGGCCCACACCAAGGGAGAATCAGAGACAGTTTCACATAATGAGGTGTTCTCAAGGGAGAAAACACAAAACCCAAGACAGAATTTGAAAGCAGCCTGGTTATTAAAAGTAGGATGTAAGGACGCGTGCTAAGATGGTTTTCTGATTTTTTTTTTAAAGATTTATTTTTTATTTATACATACAAGCTGGGGTACAGGCCAGAGGCATGGGGCGGTGAGAGGGTTCACCAGAGACGGAACGGGTAGCAGAGCAGGCAGATCAGAAATACACTGCTGAGGGGAGCAGCGGGCAAGGCAGGAGAGGTCTGCCGTGCCATGTGGGATTCTCCCCGGCCGGGCATCGAACTCGCGTCGCCGCTGCCGACAGCTCCACAGCGCAATGCTTAACCACTGCGCCACCGGGGAGGCCCGGTTTTCTGATTTTTTTTACTGGAGCTACTGAATAGTGTGTTCCCAACTGCCTGCTCTCATTTCCCCCTCTACCCAGGGGCTGTCAACAATTCACGAAAAAGTGTCACACCAAATAATCGCTTTCAGAAAACTAAGTCGTATTTTTATTAGCTCTTTACCATAAGAAAAAGAATCGTATGTGTCACTTGCCCTTTATAAGAGATAAACTCCGTGGCTTTGTGGAGGATCAGGAAAAAGCCTTTTTCTGTACAGTTATCTGACGAAGGCCAGGAGGATAGTCCAAAGGCAATCAGGAGTCTGAACAAAGCTAGATGTAAATGGACCTTGTTCTTTTTTCAGGCAAAAGCATCTCGGTGACCTGTAGACTGTGACATGTTTGCTAAATATATGGGGACTGCAGACCCTCCTGGCCATATGCCACCAGCTTGGCAGAATTAAAATCCTCCACAGCTGGTTGAGCAAAATGCACCCACTGTCTGCACAGTGGGGCCTCAGTTTACCTACCTTGCTGACTGACAAGCCGTGACCTCTTGCAGTAGTAGGTAAGCTCCTGCTCACAGCGCTCCGCGCGGTTAATTGTGGCCTGGAGTTGCTCCATGCTGGCCACGTACTCGAAAAACCCAGCATAGGGGTTCTCTGGATTAGTATTTCTGACTCTTGTCAGGGCAGAGCCATTGTGCTGTAGGACGGTCCATGCCGTTTCTTGTATGCAGAAATGGGGGAAGAAAGAGAGGAGACCATCACTAGTCTGCAAAAGTTAAAATAAATAAAGAAAATCAAAATCACCTTTGATCTGAGTCAAATTTTCTAGTCATCAAACCTCTCTGAGAGGTAGAATCAACACAAATGGATGTTTAAACTTTTAAAATTATACTAATGTGATTCTTGCCCCTAAAATTTATACGACTGCTACGCATTTGCAGTGATTTGATTTTACCTCATATAATTTAGCAAGGCGATATTTATGGTGAAAAACATTAAGAAAACTGACTATTAAAATTTTGTGATATGTTTCATTTCATCAAATCTGATCATCTACTTTCCAATGATGCATGATTATTTTATTTTCCCTCAAGAAAAAAAAAATGATTCCTATTATAGTTGTAAAACAATGTGGACAAATCCTGAACTCAGAGATGTGACAGCTCTGATAGTATAAAATGCATACCTTAAATTTCTAAAATATGTTAAATGCCACAAGGCAAGCAATGACTCTTGTACTTTTGAAAAGCCATTAGTACTACCTACAAAAAGGTCAGATTTTTATGACCTGTATATATTTGGATTTGTCTCCAGACAAAATTTAATTCTGAGTACCTAAGTATACATCTATTTCTTTTAAGTCAAATTTGAAATGTTCACTCTGGAATCATGTGATCTGTATAGCAAGGCAATGCAACAGGAAGTTGTCCTTTTGAACTGAACACAGTTGGCACAGCACTGGCATTTCAGTCGGCACAAACACAATCTATCCTTGAATATTTACTAGAATTATCACTATTGACAACTGAATGTCTGTAAACATTTCCATCATACTGATTACCAAAATTATTTAGATAAAGTGAAAACCTACAATGTTTGCACCAGAAGATAGGCATACTGTAACTATCCTTCAAATTTCCCATCATTAGGCTTCACGTTATAGTTTCTGTGCTTTATGTGGGCATAAGAACAGATTGATTCAACAGCCTCTGATTTAATGGGTAGGAGACAGATTGAAAGCTGTCAAAACTCTGCTATATATGTGTGTTGCTAAATCACATACCTCTTCTGTATTACAGAGGATTTTCCAAATTGGAGGAAAACAGTAGTTAGAAACCCCCACCCCCGTTTTTTGGCTAACATAGTCAACCAGATCAGCATCAACACAAGACAGGAGAAAATTCAGTCCCCCCTTTCCTGGTGACCAGGAGTTGGAGTGGACAGGCCTGCTAAATCAAAGAGAGAGGGAATGAATCTCACGGCCTTGCTGCCTTCCAGGTGCGGGACACTATATTTCTCTGAAATAACAGTCGTTACTTTCATTTCCAGCTTGCATTGCAGGTCACTATGGTGCTTTTATCACTGAGATGCATTCCTTACGAGGACATGATTTATAAGCTAATGAAATTATTATGGATGGCTGGACAGTGTGAAGACCATTGGGAGATCTGAGGTCAGACCTGACATGGATCTGTGCTCCGAAGAAAGTCAGGCAAAACTTGAGCTTTTATTTCCGAATTTGGAAACTAAAGTGGCAGAATACAATAAGCAGTATCAGAGGCCTGAAATTCTAGAATTTTAGCCAACTCAACCTGGGTTAGTAGAGGTTTAAGATTATTACCCAGGTGAATCTGGTAGCCTAGCCTCTGTTGGATTGTGCTTTTATTTTCAGCAAAACTATGCATCTTCTCTTGTGGTCAATCAATGGTGTGCATGAAGAAGTTCAACTCTGGCTGAGTGGCTGCCAAAAGAACAGGACAATAAGCCTGCATGAAACCTTTGTCTCTTTGCCTCTGGGGTCCCACTGAGGGGGGCTTCCCTATAGTTTGTTGTCCACTGGGTCACACTTAACACATGACTCTAAAGGTCTTTTAAGGCCTCCTAAGGAATGAGGCCATAGCACATGACAACCTTTCAAGGGCCGGTCTTATAAATGTTTCCTTTTGAAATATTAAAGTATGACGCCAGTTTCTGAAAGTGATTTTATTTATTTCCAATGAAAATTGCTGTCAAGTATAAAGTTAAACAGACGCCACACTTATTAGACCTTATTAGGCGAGATTTCCATGGCAAGGCAGAGACAATGAGATCATCAGGTGAATGCTGAGTTATGGAGAGGAGGGCCCAGCAACCTGTGTTGCAACAGCGCTCAGGCGCTGCTGTTTTCTCAGTTAAGTGTTATCAATGTTTCCACAAACACCTCTTTAGAAACCTTAAAGCTGTAAACGAGATAGACTTCGTCGCAATTTGTAATTCAGCATCTTAATTATGCTATAGGTCTTTTCAATGGTTCTGTAAGCTCTATGAGAAGAGTTTCTGGTTTGCTAAGCATAGAACTTCCAGCATCTGGCACAGAAGCTAGGCACCACCACAGGATGAGACATTTTGGTAAAGAGAAGAGGGAACAAATGGATGAGTAACAACAAAGCACTGGCTAGATTACCTGACTCTGATCAGGCTAGTCAGACTGATTCTGACTCCGGAGCTCTGGGACCTTCAATGCCCTCTATTGTGGAGCACTGTAAATTATAAGTGACGGCTAAGTCTGCAAACAGGAAGGCTAAGAGTTGTTCTCCCACTTGGAAGTTAACTTGTTGTCTTATATACAAATCTCTGTTTCTCTCTCTCTCTCTCTCTCTCTCTCTCTCTCTCTCTCTCTCTCTCTCTCTCTCTCTCTCTCTCTCTCTCTCTCTCCCTCCCCCCCCCTTTCTCTCTCTCTCTAGATAGAGACATTGATACAGATGCTACAGATACAAACGTATACTAAGAGACAAAAGATCTCTGGATCAGGTACATTAGCTCATAGATAATCTTTGCAATATACATTCCCTCCATACCCCCATGTTCCAGAGGCTAAGACAATGAGCATTACATGCACTGCCACACACTGGAGTTGCACCCCAAAGGAGGAACCCCAATATTAGGAGACTTGGAGTTTTTAGAGGATGACTGGTATATGTCCACTCCATGGAATGAGAGAGGAAGCTTGGCACTGGAGTTCTTCTTAATGAGGAAAGGGATAAGTCCTTAGGTCTTCATCACTTCTAGGATGGCGGCAGATGCCTCTGGGGGAGGCAAGCCTTTAGCTCTCTCCAGAGAAATCACTGACTTCCAAGACATATTTCCATTTACCCTTTAACACAGGCTTCCTGTAGGTTGGTTTGTTTCGACAGCAAGGCATTGTTTCCTTACTACAAGCAATGTCTACAGACGAGCAAATTCCCCGGGAGAGGTTCGCCTGACTTCTCTACTCTGCTATGAAAGAAGCTGTTTCGCATCCATGTGCACATTTATTTCACTATTCCTGCCAGGCAGAGGCATCTGTTCTTTGGATTCTCCTGAACTGGCTTGACACCTTACCGGCTTCCTCATTAATCACGTGTTCAACAAAACCCTTAAAGCAGGCTTTTTAGCTTTTACTTTTTTCTCTGTATGAGAGTCATGATTTTTTTTTTAATTACCCTTTACCAAATGCAAAGATATTTTTTACTGAAAGGAGACACAGGCAGAGAAGTAAGAAGACATAGCTGAAATAGGCATAAAATCTATGAAATTTAATAAATCACTAAAAAAAGAAATGGAAAGGCAGTTTGGTTCTACCAATATCTCTTTCTGAGGAGACTTCTAATATATAGATTGGCTGTAAAGCAACTCGGTAATTAAGACCTTGATTTATCTTAGTTGACTGCTATTTTTTAATATGGTAACAGCATAAGAAAAAAAAAAACATGCTGTTTAAGCAACACTGCCGCAGAGTTGCTTCAGGCTTCACTGCTGAGGGTGACGGATGTGAAGAAGACTAAGTGCAGGTAGGAAGTGCTGTGTTAAGAAAAGTGAGGAGATGAGAGGGGAGAAGAGGAGCCTTTTGGAGTCACACTTGAAGCAAATAAGGCTGCATGGGAATAATGTTGGTTTCTTATTAACTCTCACAGCTGGGAAGGCGGCCATCTTTATGGAAATCCGTAAAGTAAAAATAATTTTGCTGTGTTAAGTATCATATTCTCCAGCCTTCTCACTGAATGCTGTCAAATGTACATAGGCCCTAAGTGCCTATCTCAGACCCACATGGGGAGCCTGGTTATAGAGCAGAGACCCAGGCCTTGGTCTCTAAACTCACTGAGTCAGCAGAATGAGATCCCAAAGTCTTGGCAGTGGTATAGAGGGAAAGGCTGAATTTAAGTCACAGAATTAACATTTTAAAGAAAAGTTTGAAAGCCACTATTCTAGCTCTCATCAAATTTTCCCCACAGAAACAATCATTCTTATAATGTAATGTTTGATAGTGGGAAACTTCTTGAATGTAAAATGATTTCATTACAGAAAAAGCAATGGATTTGGTGTAGAAGGAAAAAACCCTATATATTTCAGTGGAGAGAGCCAAATTGCAACTCATATTTTCCTAATTTTAAATTATATTTAGAATATTCTATTTAGAAAGAATTTTCAGCCTCTAACATAGTTTAGGAAAATACTCATTCAAAAGAGACTTTTCGTTAAGTGTTTTTTGGTTGTAATGTCTAAAGGTATTTAAATACATGTGGAATAATTTGATACTAACTCTAATTAGCAGCTTTTGGTAATACAACTGTAAGTTACCAACCGAGCATTTTTTCTTCTCAATTGTTATACCTGATTTGTATTACACAGGATATGTTAGTGTCTATCTATAGGCAATGAGTCAATGATAGAAGGTAATCTTTCCTACTAGAAAAATGTTCAAGCTGAGAGAAGAAACCAAAGTTTTAGTTTGTGATGTCTTTTCTATTTTTCAACCTGCTTCCCCAAGCTTCCCCGAGTCTTGGATTCCACATTTACAAAACCAGATCAATCAGGAGAGCTTCAGACTGTAGCCTGTATTTCTCTCTGGATTACTGCAATCTGGAATTGCAACTTTTTGTTTGAATATATTTCAGTATTCCAGATTTGTGAAGACACTTAGCTTCTCATTGAAGTATCTATATATTTGCCCTTAACAGCTTGCTTTTCAAATGGCTTTACATTTTTTGAAAGTCCTCTTTTTCATCAACGCTTTTTAATAATTTTGCTAAGGTATCTTCATCATGTGGGTAAGAGTGTGTGTATTCTTTTATTTCACATTTCTTTGAGTTGTAACTAGACTTGCATGACTAAAATAAGGCATGTTGATTGGAAATGTAGTATGCTGATTTAATAGATGAAATGATTCATTCAATAAAATGAACTGAAAATCTTATTTAGAGAGTAAAAAAAAGGCATATTATAGTCCATTGTGGTTTCATAGGAATTTCAGTAATGTTTGCTCTATTTCTTTGAAGAATGCCACTGAAATTCTGATAGGGTTTGCACTGAATCTGTCTATTGCTTTGAGTAAGATGGTCATTTTAACCATGTTAATTTTCCCAATCCATGAGCATGGAATATCTTTCCATTTCTTTGTGTCTTCTTCTATTTCTTTTAACAATGTTTGTAGTTTTCATTGTGTAAATCCTTCACCCTTTTTATTAAGTTTATTCCTAGGTATTTAATTCCTAGGTATCTTTCTGATGCAGTTATAAATGGGATTATTTTTTGTGATTCCTCCCTCTTCTAGCTCATTGTGTGCATATAGGAACATGCACACATCTATATTATTTATATATATTTTACTTATATTTTATTATTATAATTTTACTTATATTATATATATAATGTTATATATGTTATATATAATGTATATTATGTATTATATATAATGTTATATATAAATTAATATATTAATTTTGTAACCTGCCACTTTGCTGAACTGATTTTTTGTTTCAATTGTCTTTTTAATGGAATCTGTGGGTTTTCTATGTATACCATCATGCCATCTGCAAATAATGATAGTTTTATTCCTTCCCCAATTTGGAGTCCTTTTATATCTTTCACTTGCCTGATTGCTCTAGCTAGGATTTCCAATACAATGTTGAAGAGTAATGGTGACAGTGGACATCCTTGTCTTATATCAGATTTGAGTGGAAAAGCTTTCCATTTCTCTCCTCTGAGAATGTCTGTCAGATACAGCCTTCATAGAGGTGAGGTATGCCACATCTATCCCCATTTCTGAAGATTTTAATATAAATGGATGCTGAATCTTGTCAAATGCTTTCACAGCATTTATTGATATGATCATATGATTTTTATCTTTCCTTTGGTTGATGTGATGAATTATGGTGCTTGATTTTCAGATGTGATTTATATACCCAATGTAATGCTACTCACCTATATATAAAAAAAAAACTGTTGACTTTTTGTGACAACATAGATAGAACTGGAGACAATTATGCTAAGCAAAATAAACCAGAAATGGGGAGAAAGACAAATACCAGATGATGTCATTTATGTGTGGAATGTAGCGTGGAACATAAACATTATATATGTGTGTTCAGTCAATCCTCATTATTTGCGGATTTGCTTACTTGCTAATACCTGTTTACAAACCTAAAATCAATTCTTGAGACAGGCCTGGACATCTGCAGACATGCACAAAGCATCAGAACCCCTAAACGCCCCAGCTGAACAAGTGTCCAACTGGTGATCCACTTAGTGCCATGCTTTAGCGGGATGGGTTTTTCTTAGCATATTTATACCTTTTCGGTGATTTCACTGTTTAAAATGACTGTCAAGAATAGTGCTTAAGTGGGGCCTCCCTGGTGGCACAGCGGGTTAAAAGCAGCGTTGTAGAGCTGTCGGCAGCTGTGGCTGAAGTTTGATGCCCGGCTAAGGAGATTCCCACATGGCGTGGCAGACCTCTCCTGCCTCACCCGCTATTCCTCTCCACAGTGTATTTCTGTCAATCTTCCTGTTCTGCTCCCCACTCTGTCTCTTGTGAACCCTCTCACTGCCCCATATCTCTGGCCTATACCCCAGCTTGTATGCAAAAATAAAATAAATCTTTTTTAAAAAGTAGGGCTTAAGTGCCAGCTAGCATTCCTGATCACCAAAAAGCTATAATGTGGATCACGAAAAAAAATGCATGTTAGACAAGCTTTGTTCAGGTGTGTATTACAGTGTTGCTGGCTGTGAGTTCACTGTGAATGAATGAGCAATATGTATTAAGCGAGCTGTCTGTAACTAGAAGCACATGTCAGATTTTCATGGGCTGATAAGAAAGTCGTGACCAGGGGCTCACAGGAACCAAATCTTACTCTATCCTCCCTGGGAGCATCAGTCCAGAGCTCACTAACTCAGCATCCATGGTAAATTTACAGAAAGTAGCTCTGATGAATAATGAGAACTCTGTGGGGTGTGGGGTATGTGTGTGTTTCCTCACAGCTTTAAAGGTGAGAAGCGTTTATTAACTTAGAGGCATCTGATTTACAGAACGAAAACTTGGCAGAGCAGGTGTGCATGCATAGTTCCAGATGATATAAGGGCAGGCGGATTAATTCAGGGGCTGCAGTGGTGGGTGGTTAACATCCCACTCATAATCTAAGGTACACCCAAGGAAAAGACAATTATTTGACACCTGAGTTCCTAGCCTTCATTTGCTAAGAGTTTGTTTTCTTCGTGAAGCTCTATCAACTTGTTTAGTCCCTACATAAGAAAGCAGGCTGTGCGTGCTCAAGTCGGAGAACCACAGATCTAAGATGGCGACTCCCAAACATGGATGCACACAGGCATCAACTGGGAGATTTCAAAAATATTGGTTCTATTGTCTCACCTCAACCTGAGTCATACCTTGTTACCTGAGGTGCTGACTAGGAACTTCACTGAGGGCACAGAAGGGTGCTAATCATCAGCTGTGCTAGGTTGCCCTAGTAGAGGGGTGGTGCTAGGGTTTGATACCATAGCTTTGTATGGTAACTGACACTGATCAGGCTTTTTGCGCCACTGGCCTCTGTGGCTATCCCCCTGAGGTCTCGCTCTTGTCAATGTAGAAGGCATAGGACTGGGGGGCCGGTTGGGGGGGGGAGCTGTGGGGCACGTGTGACCGACTGTAGACACCTGGAGTATGGTGTAGGCATGCATAAGTGTGACACCTGAGCCTAGAGGCCAGGGATAGAAGGGCAGGGTCACTCAAAGAAAGATGGCAAGAATGCTGTGAGAATGAGAGAATGGCTACGAGAGGCGAGACCATGAGAAAACACCAGAGAGAGCCCAGAGAAAAAGCGTAAAGATCTGCAGGGGGCTGGGAGGGTCAGTTGCCTCTCAAGCCTCCCAGCATCCCCTTCCTGCACACTCTGTACCTGGGTACCCCACTACAACCTCTAATGCATAAAATCACCTAAGCTTCCCCCACCCAAGTGATATTATTAGTAGATGGGAACCTCTGGGAGGTGATTAGATCATAAGGGTGGAGCCCTCAGGAAGGGGATTAGAGATCTTAAAAAAGAGACACCCCCCCCAGAGCTCCCTAGCCCCTCCACCTTCTGAGATGACTGCAGCCCAGAAGAAGAACCTCATCTGACCATATCACCACCAAGATCTTGGACTTCCCAGCCTCTACAGCTGAGAGAGAGACATTCCTATTGTTTATAAGCCACCCAGTCTATGGTACTGTGTTACAGCAGCCAGAACGGACTAAGACAGGTAGTATCCAAAATGGTTGTGAGAACAAATAGAAGCCACGCAGTTATATGAAAAACCCTCTAAAGACACAGTCTATATTAAGTAAAATAAATCCATTACCCAGGTTTTACCCACCACCCTGCAGTGGTTAGAATCACACATCACTACAAAGGAACTGTCGCTGCCGTATTCCCACTCAACTGCCTTCTCAGCGTCTCATCTGAATGTGCACAAGCCTCTCAGAGTAAAAGTGTATAACACTGAGCTCCTGATCTCTCAAACTTTTGTGGCCACATCCCAAAAGTGACCACACAGATTTAGGACTCCTTCTGGCTCCATTTGTTTTCTCACACCTCATAGGCATTCACCGAGGAAACCCAACCTCCTTCCCCACTACCTTGCTATTCTCCAGCACAAGGAGCATCCCCAGCACTTGCCTGGATTCTTGCATATCCTGAACTGGTCTCCAAACAGGTTTCCTAACTCCTACTATAGGCAAATATGTAGAAACAGATAGAGGTAGATATATAATTATACATGCCATGTAAAATATAATGTATAATGAAATCGATATTATTTATACATACCTTATGCCACATATGTATCTATGTAGTCTCCTAACTCCTATATACCCAGGCTCCTAGACAGGCTCCTAACAAAGAAACAATCATGATCCTATTGAAGGAAGTCAGGCTGCTTCCATCATAGCTTAAAACTCTCCACTCTCTCTCGTCTCATTCAGAGTGGAGAGCTAGACCTGAGAGCACTGATGTAAAGACCTTGTGGCTCTTCCTCTTCTGCCCTCCTCGACTCCTGTATGGATGGCTGATTTACTGCAGAGGTGGCACTGATATAAATCTAATGAAAAATGACAGGCTCCACACAGATAAGAAGCTCTTGAGATAAAGCAAAATCCAAATTCACTCCCCATCACGCAGTCACACTGGGTGTGTTGCTGTCTTCTGAACACACCTCTCTCAGGACAGAGCCCTGCGGTTTCCCCTCTGCCCAGACACCACTGTCTGATTTAAGGGAATGAATCCTCCTCCGCAACACCTCCTACTCACCTATTTCCCCTTTTTTGGTTGTTTTGTTCCCTAAAACTTACTTCCTGATATAGCAATGTCCAATGCAAATTTTCCGTGATGATGGAAAGGTCATGTGCTGAATACACTGACTACCAGTCGCAGAGATCTATGGAGCAGGGAAACATAGTCTGAGGGCCTCCCCCGTGGCCTAGGGGTTAAGTCTCAGCCTAGGGGTTAAGTCTCAGGGTTTTCACCGCTGTGAGAGTTCCATCCCCTGCCAGGGAGCTGACTCATATGGCGCAGCAGACCTCCCCTGTCTTGCCGGCTGCTCCCCTCAGCAGCATACTTCAGTAGATCTCCCCACTCTGTCTCTGCTGAATCCTCTCAAGCCCTGCACCTCTGGCCTACACTCCAGTTCTCCTACTCAAAAAAAAAAAAAAAAACTCAAAAGAAAACATGGTATGAACTGTGGAGATGACACTGAAATTCCTGTACTTTTAATAATTTAAAGTTTGTAGATTTTATTTTAAATCATTGGGTTTTATTAATTAACTTTAATTGAAATTGAAACTAAATAGACACCTGTTTCTGGCACAGTTCATCCAGAATTCATTTGTTTGTGTTTGATGAGGAAGGAATCAAGATTCCTTTTTGCAACATTTATATATAATTTCCCACGGCACCAATGATTGAAAAGCCCGTCTCTACTTCGTTGCACATGACTGTCACCTTTGCAATAAATCAACTATCCAACTGTGAGTGAGTCTGATAACAGATTCCCTACTTAGTTTCACTGGCCTATTTCTTTATACATGTGCCAAACACATACTATTTTACTCAGCCTATCAGTATCATGTCTTCAATTCATGGAGAGTTAAGTCCCTTATTCTTCAAGATTAATTTATTTCTTCTTGTCCCTTCAAACTTACTAATAAATTTTGGAATCTGCATGTCAGTTTTCATTAAAATGATTACACAAACCAACAAACTCCCTGTTGGAACTTTCATCTAGGTTTGCACTAGTTGGGAACAAACAGAGCTTTCCAGTCAGTGAAAAATTTACATTTCTCCATTAATTTAGGATTTTAATTTTCTTAAGAACATTTTACACCTATCTCTGTAGAAACCATACACATCTTTCATTAGACTACCATGTTTTTGAGATTTCTGATGCTATTGGAAATAAAAGTTTTCTAAAGTTCTATTTTCTAATTGCTCGTTGCTGGTATATAGGAAAATATATTTTTTTTATTTACTTGATAACCAGTGATCATGCCAAGTTTTAATAGTTTACCATTAGATTGTTTAAAATAATCTGAATACAAAACCTGGTCACTTCTCCTTTTCATTTCTTTTTCTTGCTTTATTCCACTGGCGAGGACCTCCAATGTGAACAGAGGCGTCTTTGTGTTCATGCTGCTAACAGTGGGGAAGCTTTCAATATTTCACTCCACACTACAGCTATCGGATTTTTGTGGATCCTTTTTAACCACTTAAGGAAATGCCTTTTACTGTTAATTTATTGAGTTTTTAGTTTTTGCTTTGTCTTGAGTGGATGTTGGATTTAATCAAACACATTTCTCATGACTATCAATTCCTATTTAAATTTATTAACTAAAGGAGCCAAGAATGAACTTCATGTTTACCTGTGTTTTAAAAGTGAATATTTTTCAAAGCTTTCACATCTATCAATCTTCTTGGAGAAATTAAATCTATCCCTTTTGTTTGGTGACTTAATGAGATACATTTATTATTAGATGTTCTTCAAGATAGTGTATGCACAGAAAAGAACGACAGCATTTATGTTCAGTTCCTTTACCGAAAAACATACATTTTAATCAAGTTGCAAATCAGGTCAACATCCAACTTGTTTCACTTCAATTCTGTATGCTTAAGGCATCCATGCCAATTTAACTATTAAATGAAAGTAGACAGACTTACCAGTCATGTTGCAATACAGGAGAAAGGGCTCCAGGGGACCACTTCCATCTGAGTCTATATAATAAAACCCTGAAGTGTTTCCTCTGTGCTTATAGGCTTCACATGACTGTTCATAGAGAGCTGTTAAAAAAAATCATAAATGATAAATGGAATAGTGTAAAATTAATCTCTTAAAATTTTAATTTGGACACAAAATATTCCAAATCTTTAAATTTAATATGTACATCACAGAAGAAGATGAAACACAGTTTAAAACAAAACCCATTCTTTTTATTAAAATAATATGGATGAAACTAGGTTGGACCAAAAAAAAAAAAAAAAGAATGAGCTTGCATTTTATGGTGTTGCCTTCCAAGGAGTTTCTGGTACTAGTATCACTTCGTAATAATCTAACATCTGAAACACAACAGTGTAATCTTCTTAAATAATCAGTTGTTATCCAAATAATTATGCAATAGAAAAGCTTTAAATAACATTGTAACTATTTTCCTTTCTCACGTAAAATTATCTGTAGATGAAGTCCTTTTTTCCTAAAACAAATATGATTTACAAAGCCCCTCATCAATATTTTACAAGGTACTTTGCCAAAGAAACTTTCTCTAATGCTCCGTAATGAGAATTTAAGATCATTAAAATTCAAAGCAGAAGAAATATTTATATGAAACATGCCCCCAAGTGGTCTCAAATGTGTTGCGATCCGTAATTGGATGTTTGTTCATTATACGATTATATATTTGCCATGTAGAAGGTTTGCTGTTAACAACTGCATATAATGTGCACGTCTATTGAATACTTGGCTAAATGTACCAATAATTTCCATCAAGCTTCTTATTCTGTGGAATGAGAAAACATCCCCTGAATGTCCTTCGCTGATCTATCCTAAATTTTTGAAAATTATGTTAAGTGGGTTCTTAGACAATAGACAATAGGAAATAATGTAACTGATTTGCTCAGTGTTACAGAAATTTCAGATAATCATACCAATTTACTTTACTCTTCCACAATCGGATGGTTTTATTTTGCTTCGATTGTATATGACGTGGATGGAAATATAAGCACGGATTATTTTCTAGTCACACTGATATTTTGTGCAGTGAAGCGGGCATGTAAAAATGGTTAATTTATCCATCTCTAGCTGCATGTACATGCATCTGCTCTTCAATTCCTTAGCAATGCTGGAGGGAGACACATGACTGTGGAGTGAGGAATGCACGTAGAGGTGACATGGGATGGGATGGGGAGAACTTGTGTCTCATGTTTTTATAACATGACGGCCATTTTCAAGTGACGCCTTTTATTGTTTTTTAATATATATTTTTTATTTATATTTTGTATATTATTGTGTATTCCCCGTAAAATTCCCACCACCAATTTATCCGTGAACCATCACCACAGTCCCTTGTGCTCTTTTCTTCCTGGATTTGAGTCCTCCTCCCCGCCTCTTCCCCTACAGAATGTCTCTTATTTATGGTTGCCTGCTAGGTTTTTTAAATTGTTATTATTGTTAATTTTTCCTCCTGATCAAGTGACAGACACCTTTTAAAAGACCCCACCCCTGCCCCTCCTGCTGTTTCAAACAGTGACACCTACACTCTAACCATATATGTCCTCCTCATCCCATTTCTCAGAGTGGTTACTGGCAAAAAGAATCAAAAAGCCTTTGACTCTATTTAGATTACCTGCTCGAGAATCCAATATATGCACTCAATGATTGGATCAAGTTGTGGCTACAGATGAAGATACCTTATTTATTTATCACCCACACTTTTTCCTCTGAGCTGTTTGTGTTTATATTTAGATTCAGCCAATGATTACAGTTAAAAATAAATAGTCAAGTACAACACACACAATTAGCTTTCTGTTTTGAGCTAGTTATTACAGTAGACGATGAAAGACATAAAAATAAAAACACACTGTCCATGGACGTGGGATGAGTGATTTGGTCTCAGGTTACAGTGAGGTGTGGCTTTAGCCAGACCAGAAATTCTTCACGCTCTTATGAAACACCCCAATACATCAGGCTCATAAATGACTTGGCTTCCCTACTGGAGGCACTGAAGGGGGGAGCCAGGAGTTCCTACTGCACCTTCCCTCACCAGCCATGAATCAGAACTTCTGAGTGTCATTTCTGGAATCCTCAGGGTTGGGAGAGCAGGATTCAGTCTCCACTCTGGCAAGAAGGCAAAGCAGCCCATGATGGAGACAGCGAGGACAGTGAGGCTGATGCCTGCCCTAGTGTCCTTGTCTGAAGTCCAGGCTATAGGAGATGGGACTCAGAGTTAGGGAGCTCAGAAACATCAGTAAAATATGAAAAAATGGGAAAGAAAAAATCAGACATGTGGTCTTCCCATTGCACATACTAAACAAGGGGCTGACAAAAATGCCATGAATCTCTCAACACATGTAAACATCTCATCAAACAGCAGAGCATTGTTTATAGTACAGAGAGGGGTACTGGTTGTGACCCCAAGCTCTGGAGAACAACTGCAAGTGTGCATCCTCACTCTGCCTCAACTAGTTCAGGAGCTGGGGCAAGGAGATTAATTTCTGTCCATTACCACATGAGTAGACTATGGATAATAAGAGGACCCCCTACACACATTAGAATTAAATGAGTTGGGACATATAAAATACTAGACCAACATCTGGTTATTTAGAAAGTGCTCAATTAAATGATTATAGTTAATATAATCATCACCTATATCACCTTCATTAATTAGGGTTACAAGAGACTTTAAGGATGACCTATTCCGCGTTTTATTTTTTATTCTTGAACACCTCTTGTTTTCTGCACATAGTCTCTTTTTGCCAGTTATCCTTCTCTTTTCTACCCTCATTCCTATTATGTATTTCTATAAGCTACCTTGACTGCTTTCTGAAAAAAGGTGTGGATTAAAAATAAACCAGAACTCAATAGAATGCTAAAATTCAGGCTTGCACCTTCGAACACATAGCTGCAAGCACATGGTCAGAATCACACAGAACAATCAAAAGGGAGTAAACAAGGGAGTCGGGGCAGAGGCAAGAACGAGCAGGGGTGCTGGGCTCACAGTTGTGGCAGGTGGCTCCCCGGTAGCCAGTGTTCGCGCAGTTGCAGTGAAAGGTGTTCCAGGACTGGGAGCATTCGCCGCCGTGCTCACAATAGTTGGGCAAGCACCTAAAAGAAGGTTCAGATACAATCATACAATCACCCCTGTTCAGTGTTAGATATTATAAGATGTAGGTCATTCATACCTAAAATTCATACCTTCTTTCATGTAAAAGAACACCAACCATAACATAAAGAGCAAATTGAACATGATGAATAATTATTCAGTCTGTTGTTAAGGTCCTTTAATCACAGAACTAAACCTTAGATCAATAAATTCATTAGATTTCAATGAATTCTCAGGTAGTGTGACTGCTTAATTTTTAACATGCCCTGCCATCTCAGATCCCTTTATTTCCCTAGATGATATAATACTAATTCAGTATGTTCCCAGAAACATTAATTGCTTACATAAAATAACACTCAGTCATACTGATTTGCAATGACTCTGAATATTTAAAAGAAGAAAGAATCAGAAGAGGGGAGGAGATAAAGAAGTAGAAAGGAGGGAGAAGCTTTATTCACTTGGCGTATGATCCAGGAATGCTGAAGGTGTTCAGACACCAAAATTCCTAGCAGGATGACATGGTGCCTCAGGTACTGAATCGAACTCACAGGGATTCCCAGGATATTTTAAATCTTCTATAGAAACACTCAACTTATTTCTTCAAGAGGCATATTCAACACACTCATTATCTGTCAAGCTGTGGGACATACTAACCCGAAATAGTTCAATTTCAACATGAGATTGCATGACATTCCTTTTAATAACATCCTATCTTTGAGAAGTTGGACTTTCAAGAGTTGGTATCAAACAAGTGCCATGGGAAATCAGTGCTGAACTAACAATGAGGGTGGCAGTGTCTGATCTATTCCAAGCTTTGAAAAGCTGAACAGGACCCAAGAGTAAAATGTGCAATTACTAAGTAATTGTGTTTAATTAAAAATGAAATAAAAATACTTTTCAAATATATTACTTTTTCAGATGATTCCTCAGTTGTTAGGACAACACACTTCTAAAGTTGTTTGGACCTAAGCCACTTCTGAGATGAAAATGTTAGAAATATCTTTTGTCTTGGGACCCTAAAAAAATTATTTTAAGTCTGCACTGCAGACAAAATGTTGGGAAGCTTCAGGTATTAACTCAAACATTACTAATAAGATTTTGGTGCTTTTTAGAATTTAGAGTGAAAGAGATATTGAGATCAGTTGAGACCAAGGCTTGAAATACTCTCATTCACCCCAGAATAAAAATTAAACAATAAAACATGCCAGGAATATATTAATAAAGGAGTTTTGGGGGCCTCCCCGGTGGCACAGCCATTAAATGCTGCGCTGTGGAGCTGTTGGCAGCTGCAGCGCACATGAGTTCAACGCCCAGCCGGGGAGATTCCCACATGGCGCGGCAGGCCTCTCCTGCCTCGCGCACTGCTCCCCTCAGCAGTGTGTTTCAGTAGATCCGCCTGTTCTGCTCCCCACTCTGTCCCTGGTGACCCCTCTTGCTGCCCCACGCCTCTGGCCTGTACCCCAGCTTGTACACATAAATAAATAAATCTTTAAAAAAAAATAAAGGAGTATTGGTCATCTTATTAAAACCAAGTATGGGAATTTCATATTTTGCTTATAGGATTTTTCCATTTTTGACTCATTATAATGCTGTGTTCAAGGACTGTGTAAGATGGCCTTACTGTTTCACTCAGCTTGACCAAACTTTAGGCATGAGACCCTTAATTTCCCTGGGAGCATTTCATTTAGAAGATTTTCTATTATAAATTCTTTCTCTATTTGCTTTTGTGTGTATACTTACAAGACACATGTTATTTTACAAACTCCTTAAAAACTAAAAAATAAAAAGGTCATCTTTCATGCCAATTAAGTTTGCATATACATTTCAGCATTTTTGTAGATTCACAAGACTGCCTTCAAAGAATGTTTCATAATACATTTTATTTCTTAAAGCATTTCAAATCAGTGACATTCTAGAAGAAAAAGGAAAATTAAAAAAGAAATTTGAAACAGAAACAATCCTAGTTGGTAATCAGAAAAGACAAGGGCAGACTAGGCTGGTTTTTAAAGGACTTCATCCATAAAAGGTGCAGACAGAAGTGACTATGCCTAAAGTTTTGAAGACAGAACCTTTAATTACTGTAATACATGTACTTTTCTGATCTGCTACTAAAAGATACTGAATACATTTTCCTTGATTTTGTTAATCAGACTAGATTTCTCACATTTTTAAATTGCAACGTCAAAACCTGGATTGTGAATTTTATTTAAATTCATCATATGGTAGTTCTGTTTGACTCTTAGTTAAGTAACCTATGTAAATAACACTGTATAGTGAAGTAGTGACCTAAACAATAGCATTTTACACTCTTCTTAATGTGTTATTTCAAAGCAAAGTAAAAAAATCCATCAATCCATTTTCTCTAGCCTCCAAAGCTTTTCCTTAAAATTTCCAGCATCATTTTCACTGCTTGTGAACTTGAACAAATGTATACATCAACATCCCCAAAATAAAAGTGACATGTACAATTTTGGTTTACCCCGGTTCCCTGTCCATTCCAATTTAAATTTCAAAAGACTTTCACACGATGTAAAACCCAGATGGAATTAATGATATTGAAGTAAAATCTATATAACATGATCACATTTAGGAAAATTAAATGAAGCTAGGTACGTACGTTTAGGCCCTCGGATAATGGTGACCACCTGAATTCAAATCTCAAAGCTATGAAATCAGTAAGAACTGACTGTACCCATCACCACCGAGGCACAAGGTAGGAGTTACTAAACCATCTTTAATGACCATAATGTTCTACTGAACTCAATAATTAAAATGAACAGGTCTGATATTAAAGCATGACTGGCAAGATTATTGGGCTATTGTTGCCCAAGTCTAAAACTACTCTTATATTATTAACTATCAATTATTACTGGAAAAGTTGCTTGTCCTCGACAATTAACTCCAAAATCTTGCACTCCCATGTCCTACACTAGAGTTCCTACTGAAACTTCTGGGCCAGCCTCACTACAGCTCCGGAGCTTTCATTTCCTCTGCAGAAAAAATAGTAATGGGCTGTAAAACACATAGGAGCACAGCAGGCAGTTAAACCCTTCTGTCTCTGAAAACATGCAACTGTCAGGGAAGCAGAAAGACCTGTGTTGACTGACCTCATTGGTCTCTACTATACCAGTGCCAGGTGAGCAATGTCACTATGGAATTTAATGTACTTCTGATACATTAATACCCACCTAAAATTACACCAGCATCAACATTATCTTTTATGAACTGGTAGCATGTTTACATATAAGTAATATTGTTAATTACCTTCTAGCTAACTTTTATCCCTGGGAATATTAAGTATAAAACTAAGGGCATGTTTTTCATATTTCTAAAGGGAATATAACCCCCTACCTGTGGAAAAGATGATGGAGGAAAGAGGAGAGAAAATGTTCACTTCATATATAATTTTTAATCTGCTGCCAAAAAACTGAAAGGGAAGCAGGTCAAAAGAAAAGAGTGAGACCATCCTCACCTGTCTGTAATTCCACAGGAGTCTATCTGAAGGTCGCTGAAGTTCCCGAGGGCCTCCTGCTGAACTGAAATCAGATCTACCACCTTGTTACTGAGAGAAATGAGTCTCATACAGCCCTGAAATCCACCAAGCAGATTTTTACATTTGGATCCAAAGCTGTTGTCAGGACAACCTAATAAAAATGAAACAAAACAAAGCAAAGGCAGGATACATTATAATGAATCAGGATTCAGTATCACAGAATACTTCATTATGAAAAAATAAAACTGATTATTTTCTTGAAATTAAAAGAGAGAGAAAAAGGCCATTACATCATCATTACTTTCATCTAAACTACAAACTGCAATTAATACAAAGCATTTCTCTTTCTCAAAATATGGTTTCACTTGTAACAGGACTATAGGGAAACCAAATAGGAGCAAGACACTCAGCGGGGTGGCGGGGAGGATAAGGGCACAAAATGGAGTAGAAAAGGACACAAGGGACCACGGATTCATCACGGATGAACTGGTGGTGGGTTACCCAAGGGAAATACAAAATGTGAAAGATATAAATAACAATAAAATATATATATTTTTTTAAAAAAAGCATTTCTCACTGTAGGATGCATAGCAAATTGCTACTGTTACGACGACAATGGGCAAGGATACTAACTTGATCCACAATTTAAAAATACTAGCTCCAGAATCCTAAACATGTAGCCAGCTGTAATAAATTATGTACAGTTTAAACACAGGAACTCAATCTTCTGGAATGCAAGAAGAAGAACATCAAGGATGAAAATGTGTACTGAAGATAAGAAAAGAGAAATCAATAGTGGTGAAATAACCTTTCGTATTTAAAGCTAACTATTTGGGAAAAGAGTTATATTGACTTGCAGTGAAATTACCAACTATTTATTTAATTACTTTATTTTCATGGCATGTGAGAGCTACCACATAAGAATTTTAATAAACCATGATGTAATGTCAAAAATATTTCACAGTTTGATTGTTTTTTTGCCCTCATAAATGAACGTCCATTTGTATTGATTTTTTTCCCTAACATTTACCCCAAACTATTTCTAATCATTTAAATAATAAAGAAATATAATAGCAACCATTACTGTCTGAGGTTTAATGATGTACTAAGTGTTTCTCCATCCAAGTGAAATAAATCATTTTATGGAGTATGAACACATATATTATACTTATATAGTTTTCATTAATCTTTCTTTGTCATTATAGTTGTCAACCACTATTACAATTTCAAATAATAATAAATGAATCAGCAACTTCTTAATTCCTGTACAATCCATGCTAGTTTTCTATTGGGAATTACCATCATAATTAAATATTTTGACTGCGGATATTTCCCCTTAATGCTTTGTTTTCCTAACGAAATACATTTACATGGCAAGTAAAGGCTGATATTTATATTTAAAACTATTATTGGACACAAGGAAATATTTCACTTGGCATAATGGAATCTTTGAAGTGGAATCTTTCACATTTAATATATGAAGATAATGGGGTCAAACACTTCGGAGTGTCAATTTATTGCATTTGGTACTAAATGCATTTTCAGAGGTTGCTATTCTTCTGAGGCACAGGACGTGGTTACTATAATCTCGATGTGTTTTCTAGATGACTTATTAACCAATTAAGAAAGTGAAAACACAAACTGAGAGGCTAATAGTTCAATATTATTTGGGGGGAACGACAACATGTCAGGAATATAAACAGCTCTGCTAATCTCCTTTTTTCCAGGTGGTGTTTCCTGACACATTTCAAACTCTTTCAGAATAAAACAAATTGTGCAATATGCCTTTAGGGAAGAAAACTAAGTAAACACATAGTCACAAGACAAGGTCACAGAACTTTACAGAAAGCACTTCGTATTCCTAGCTACCTTGTTTAATAAGCAAGAGATTCTCAGAACAAAGAAGGGTTCAGTCCAGGTTAGTCTCATTAGTCTAAGATAACAGGAATCCGTAAGTTAATATAATGCCACAACAGAGAGAAGTTCCGCACTGAACCCGTTTAAGATGAAAGTTCTAAAATATGAAGATTTCTGGGGAATACCTAATGCTGAATTAATGGATGGAACCATTACTAGAGGCAGTCAGCATGTTAAGCATCTCTGAGGATGACAGATAAATTATCACTCTGTGTTACTGTACCAGAAGCGAGATGTCGGGTTTGACTTTGTGGTGGTGCAGCCAGTTCACTGGACAGATTCTGTTTGATTTACACAGGCAGGAATGTGAGAACTCTGCATGAAGTTTAGTATCTCCAGCTTTGCGGTGCTGTGTGTTATTAAGAGCAAAAAGATTGCATAGGGGAATATACGGAAGTTAGATAGGCATCCATCCTCATCCTGGAGAACGCAGATTTAAAATATGTAACTGGTAAAAGCTAAAAACTGATCACAAAGCACCTTCCTGCAGAGTGACTTTTGAAAAAGCATCATCTGAAACAGGGAAAAATGATGGACGGATAGGGGATGTGGCAGGCGTTGATGCTGCGATTCAGGAGCCTCATCTCTCCCTAAGTGATACCACTTTCCAGACTGGAATGGGATGGATACAACTGGACTGCGGGTACAGACTGCTCCTTTGCAGGGGGGCATTACAGCCTAGTAAGGCTGGACGTCTGGGGAGAAGCTCAATGGGGACTTGCAGTAGGCTTCCCAGAGCAGCAAACAACTGGCGGGAAGTGGGAAGTCTTTCACAGCCGGGAGATTTATTTACCTGAAGGCAGACTGGGTAAAGAATCAACTACATAAGCAGTCTTCCACCTTGCTCAAACACAGGTGAGTTCCAGAGAGGTCTCTGACCCACAAAGAACACAAGGTTTATTAGAGTGACCAGCTGTCAGAGTTCTCCCTGGGTATGTGGGAAGGGAACATTCCAAGATTCAGGACTTTCAAGGTTAAATCTAGGAGGCACTGGTCACCACACTGCCACTCAGAGAAGCAGGACCTCTGTGCCAATCCTACACCCCAGGGAACCCCTTCCACTCCTCCTCCAGCCACACTTTTGCGCACAGCCCCAGGGGAACTCACAGGAGCAGGTAATGTGCCTAATTGGAAGCTTCTCCCCTTCAGTCTACCCCGAGTTTCCAAAATTCCTACTCCAAAGTCCTAAGCAGGATTCCAAAAGGAGGGAGCTCCTCTAGCAGGTTCTGGAGATAGAAGGTGGGGGGGGGAGGGGGAAATGGGGCATCAGAGGACCTCCTGCTCTCTTTTGGACCCTCATTCCCAGCCCTGCAATGTAAGGTAAGAGCTAGTGATTAGAGATTTCTTGCTAAGATCAAATAGATTCAGGTCCTGAAGGACACTGAAACTGACTAAAGAGAGGTACCTAAATAAGCTTAATATTGGTCACTCCTTTTTTTAAGTCCTGAAGTTGGAATTTCACTATGATGTTTCCCATTGTTTAGGAATTTAGCTACACCATAATAGATGTCAAGTCATAAGGAACACAAGAAGAAAGTAAACCCCAAATTTAAAACAGTACTGGGGAAAAGAACAAGATGATTCCAGAGGGATAAATGGTTGCTGTTAACACTCTGTCTTAAGATGGGAAATGCATGTATACATGTGTGTTTAAAACCAAATTAGTGGTCCTTAAAATGCATCTATGATTTTGAGACATGAACAATAGAGGAAACTGGTTGTGAAGTCCATGGGAAATTTGTCTTTCTGATTTTTCAGAAGACCTCAACCTATTCAAAAATTCTAAGTTGGTTTAAACATCATGGCATGCGTCCTATGCATCAGCACAAAAACATGCAAGATTACAGACAGCACATGTAATATATCTCACTATAAAATATTGCAGTCTGAATAAAAGCAATGAAAATCTACAAAAATAAGCAGGCATTGTTAAATTTCAACATGAAGGACATAAAATACTTCTTGAATGATTATTCTATTTTCGTGGCTTACACTTTTACCCAGTCCATTATTTCTATCTAGTCTTTTCTTTTGCATCATTTAACAGTGGTGTTTTTTTTTCTTATCTTTTTCAATGCTGCTAAGTCTTTTCCTTTGAAGTGAATGTTCTTGGTTAAGTAGTTCAATCTATCTTATCATTTATTCAAGGAATGTATTCCTATGGATTGCCATAAAATCAGTCATATAGTCCAGGTTTTAGAGACAGCCGGTTCAGGAATGAACAAATTTCACAAATGGAGACAATAATATCTTTTAAGATTGTACAATGCCATCTTTCACAGTAACAGATTATGTAGGGTTTGGTTATTCCGTTTGTTTGTTTGTTCGCTTGCTTGCTTGGATGGGGAGTTGTATTTAATATTAAATGGCTAATTCATGGTCTGGATGCTGTGAAATGTAGAAAGGAATTTGTATTTCGTTGATTAATAATGAAGACTGAACCATGTCCACCAAATTCAAAAGTGATGCCACACAGAAGCAACAATTACAATTAAAAATAAAAGAAGAAACTCCTCAAGTCACAATTGGAAGTCATTTGTACTACTAACAGTTTGACAACGTTGCCTTCCTAATGGCAAATAACATTTCTTTTTAAATTTCAAGGACTCAAGACTCATTTCCAAGTTTCCTTTAACAAGTTTTTATTTCAATCTAGCATCCACTGGACAGGTAAGTGCTTCATTTGTTCTTGTTCTCTTAGAGAGGAGGCCTAGAGTTGCAGGCTGATGCCCTAATTTTATCAAATGTATCAGTACATTATTACTTAGCAAGGAGAGGTTTCTGTGGCTAATTAAGCTCGAATTTTTGTCCACTGCCACCTTGCCCTTCTTCACTGGGCAGTGGGAAAGTAACAAGGTGCTCCAGGGATGCCAGGGAGCATGAGCACTGCAACAAAACCAGCCCAGAAATTCAGAAAAAGACATATAAGGACCATTTAGCATCAGGAAAACATAACAAAGTTTAAAAGGAAGAACTCAAGGGAATGGACATTTTACAGTTAATCTCATACAAATCATAAACACAAATAAGTCTATCTTGAAGAAATGCCTTTGTCATCTTGATTTATTCAACATTTCCCTGCTCAAAGAAAGTCAGAAGTTATTGTCCTGTTGCCATTGGTGACACCCCAATGGCTTCCCCAAGGTGCAGGGGTAGTAAGTACAGACATGGTTCAAATGCACATATGGCCCGACCTCTCCCCTCACCTCCAAAATAGTAGGTGCCACCAGAAGAAACGTGCTCGGACCCCAGGGAAGGAGCCGCAGAAGCCGCCTGGCCATCCACCACCACACTCAGGTGGCCCCTCCTGGCAGCCACGGAGATGGAATGCCACTGCCCATCATTTAGTCCGCCACCTGGGGACAGAGACTCAGTCGTGAGAGGTGTCACCCCATGGTAAACACTGTAGCACTTGCTTAGAAACGCAACATACAGTTAAACAAAGTCAAGTTCAGCACCCACATCTGGGAAAGGGAGTCAAGGTGCAAACTGGCCCCTTTTATGTGGAAAAGGGTGTAGCCTTACCCCTCACCCCTCTTTCTCAGGGCCTCAGTAGCGAGAACAACAATCTTAACTTTGGAGAGTCCTGAGTTTTGTTCATTTTTTCAATTATTTGGTACAAACTAATTTCCAGTTCCAGTCATGTGAATTATCTTTTATGGGGAGGGAATGAGAAATAACACGGATATATTCTAGAATTTTAAGTTATACCTGATAAAACAATTCATCTGCCGTTTAAAAAGTAGCTTTGTGGCGTCACCTTTTATAATATTAGAGGAAAATCAAAGCATATCAAAAAATTTGAAGACACTAATGAAAAGTGAAAGTTTACTGACATTTATATAATGCAAAGTTAAAAAATTAAGTAACATGTAAAACTGTATCTACACAGTTGATCCTCATAATTTACAGATTCCACATTATTTGTAAGCCCAAATCAATACTTGAGGTACTTTGGGAATCATTCACAGAAACGTGCAGAGCAGAGGAAAGTTCAAGTTGACTGACACACGTCTGCACCTGAAGTCAAACAAAGTGTTGCTTTGTTTCAGGTGTAACTTCATTTTTCAGCTCTTTGGGGATCTTGCAGTTTAAAAGGCCCCCAAGCACAGGGATGAAAGGTTGCTGGGTGTACCCTGGTGCCGTCACACCACACATGTGCTAGAAATCTTCATTCAGGCATGAATTACAGCGCTATTGGTCATGAGTGCAATGCATGAGTCAACATGCAAGAATCAACAACATCTATTATATAAGGAGTCTTTAAACAGCATCACACAGAAAACAAGGTCACATCCTGACTGGCTGATCAACATGCTATGAGCAGAGGCTCCCAGGAACCCAAACCTGCATTCCCCCTAGGAGCCACATTCACGCTTTTCTAACTCAAGGTTCACCGCAACTTCAGAGAATATAACTGCTATAAATAATGAGAACGGACAACATAGATGCCATTCTGATTATAGTCTAAATAGTCTAAATTCTATCAAAATGGGAAAGACTGAAAGGAAATCTTCCAATATATAAACAGTAATTTTTGCATGAAGAAAAGCTGTGGTTGGTTTTTTTATGTTTTTTTTCTTATTTTCTAAGTGTAAAAATATATAAATATTTATAACTAAAAATTGTTAATAATCAAAAATCAAAGTCTTCTTCTCACCTCTAAGAGTCAATATCTAACTCCCCCAAGGCAGCCCCAGCATCAGGAAACCATGAGACGGTGCAGCCTTTCCCTCCCACAGGGAATTAGCTCTATAAGGACTCTGGGCTCCCTCCTTCAGACAGGTGGTATCTAAGTATCCCAGCTCTGGATTTATCAGGAAGCTTTACAGCCAGTGAACACTCAACTCTGTATGATTCTGCAGTTCAAATCAGTAAACACAAATGTAATTACTCTATTAAACCAAAAGGTCCTGAGCCTCTTGGCTGATATTATGTGCAATTTATTTCCCCAGAGATTATCTACAAGCTTTTAGGTAGAAAATGTGTGGATGTTGCTTTAGGCGAGGGAGCCCTTCACCCTGGACTTATCTAGTAGACCACAAAATTCCATTCTGGGCACCAAAGCTCATTTCTACATTACATTCATGAAGCCAAAAAAAAAAAAAAAAAAAGATTTCCAAGCATCCAAATCTGGTCTGGTTTATGAAAGCTAATGAAAAAGACTGGAAACCTGAAAAATGGAGAATGTAGGTTAGATTACTTTTAGACACAATGTCTGAGCGGACTCTGAAATAGATGGCTGAATAGAATTGCATAATCCCTGACTGTATGAGACTGAGCTAAAATAAATCCAAGTCCCCAGATTTGTCTTCCAGGGCAGTGGATCAGAGGATACATTTAAAGCAAAACCCTCACACTGAGTCTTGCATCACACACACAATCAGCGCCCCAGCCCCACCACACGTCTCCAGCGGCTCTTCCTCAAAGCTGGGAGATGCCTGAACATGTGACTGGACTTCGGTGCTTTCCATATTCTATGAACCTGCTTCTCCAACTACCGATGGGAACCAGTGGTTTCTTTTCTGACTTCCTGCAGATGTACTTTTTTTATAAATTTCGGTGAGGATGAATTCCCAAATAAGAAGTTAAATAAAAGACATAAATCCACTAACCACATGTTTAGTTGTTGCAGCAATTAACTTATTGTCCTAACAGTCTCCAAGAGCTTAATCTTAGTCATATGATGTTATCATGGATTCTATTGTATAGGAACCTAAACATCGATTTGCTGGGTACTCAACGTAGACTATGTAGACTAGTGATTTATTAAATACGGACACCTTTAGAAAAATCTCAATTTTTATACTCATCTTGGTTAACAGGTGTTTCACTGAATCAGTGTTAGTCCAGGGACCACACCTGAGGGAGCATTGCTCTAGACAAGCACAGGCTTAGGCAGACAGAAGGAGCAAGTCAGAGACTCGGGATGTTAATATTCAGTAGAAGCCAGTTTAGATTTAGAACAAAAGACCAGCAGGAGAGCTCACTCTGTCATCTGACACAGTTAAATGCATCCATCTAACCAGCTATCAGGTTATGAAATTGTGCTGTGTTCTGTGGGAGAAACTTCAGAAAGCTATTCTCGAGCCTCCTTTATGATAGACATCATTGGTTTATGAGGAGACTTATTACCCATCAATGGGATTATTCCAATTAATTAATGAAGGGCCCATTTAGTTCATTTTAGGTAACTTTATGTAGTAAAAATGGTGATCTTAAAATCAGATTCTTTTTTTTTATTTTAGGCATACAACTCCTTCCCACTTTAGGTCTGATGAGAAGTGAGCCTCTATCAAAAAAAGGCCACTTCACTGTGAAAGGGGAAGGAGAAGGAGCAATTAAAAATTTTGTATTTTTCCTTATGCATGATATTGGGCAACTAGATGTTAATTCTACTTAATTCACTGCTCTCAACACCACTCCCTCCTTCACTGCCTTCTCCTCTTTTCCTCCTCCTTCTTTCTTTCTCTCTCTTTTTCCCCTCCCTTCGTCCTTGCCTCACCCCTTCTCCTCTCTCCCTCTCTCAGGCTACATATACACACACAAATACAGCAAGGGGAAAAGGTCTGTTTCTGCTTCCTGTATGGCATCAGGGACAAATGCTAAACTGCTATAAAAACACTGTAACAGCTTAACCACCATCACCAGCTCTTAAGACTATAACAGGCATCCATAAAGAAGATGAATAAATTAAAAATAAGCCTGCTGTAAGGGGAGGTCCTTTGCCTACGTGTGAAAAGCAATCACACCAACGCCAGTGCTCGAGGAGCAGCTGCAGGGTTTTGCTTGTTTCGGAGCATCTGTCTGTGCTCTGAGCCAGTGCCAGGAATTCCTATATTCACTAACTAGATGCGCTAACCAGGATTCAGGATCTGGCCACCCGACAGCTCTTGTCAAGACAAAAATATGGAGGTCGCTGGTGCCAATCACTTAGGGGAAAGCAGGAGTCTAAGGGACTGAGAGGTTTATAATCTGTAAGGCAAGACTACTCCAACTGTGAAAGGGAAGGGGAGGGGGGAGAAAAGCCTTCTCCTGGGAGTGACAAATCAAGAGAGCTGTCCCATAGTCAGGGCCACAGGCATCATGAATGCCCGTGTGAAAAATGCAGCAGCGTCTCATACACACCAGCCTGTACCTCCCAGGCCGGCACACAGCAGCCAGAGGCTTGGGTAGGGTCTGATTTTCACATCCAAGCAAAAGCAGCCGCAGAAATGCTGAAATCTCAGACTTGACCATCAAGAATTTCTTGCAAAAAGGGATCTGAAATTGTATCTTTTATTGGGTTCTTGATGCCAACTGAACGCTTTGTGCTTTGATGCCTCTAAGACAATATGGGACAGAAATACTTGGTGTAATGAGGGACTTTCTGATGCTGCTTATATGTTTTAGGACTTAGACTATGACAGTCTCATATTTCAAAAATGACAAAGGTTGACATCATCTTTTCAAATAATTGCAAGTGACAATTTGCAAAACTACATGTAACATTAAAATCATAGCCTGACCATTTGAACTTTTGTGCAATTCTTTTCTTCCCCAATGCAATTTAATTCTACTTCACTGTAAAAGTTTCACAAAATTTTGAGTTTTGGAAACATGTAAGAGTAGTAATTTCTATCTCCAGTAGGTACGGAAAATGGAGTCATCCTTATATCATGGAATATTTAGTACAACATGACACTACTCCACCAATACTGGTATGGATTCCTTTTTACTAACACCATAATACATTCTGACAACTGATTTAAGTAATGAACATTTTACTTATGTGATAACAAACTGACCACCTACCCAGATACCATTTAAGCTGTCTAGATGTGGACTTTTAGTGGTGAACTAAAAGTGTAGTTGCTGATGCGCGATGATGTTCCGTGGAGTTATATACTGCTTTCCTGTAACGCTGCCTCAATACCAAATTGAAAGAGCAGTGTACTTTCTAATGCAAAGTGTATTTGCATCAGTGAAACTAGAAACATTAATGTTGAAAAGAAACTAGAAAAACGAGGGTGGGGCAGCTGCAGCAACGACCTACTGTGTCCCAGAAGTGTAATGGTTTTCCTGTATTGGCATCCATATTTACTCTCAGCTCCTTATCATTAGTTAATGGCAACAATCATACGGAGTCATATGATGTCATAATGGGCCCTACTGTACGGTAACTTAAACCTAAGTTTAGAAATTTTTCAATCATTCCGGGTATTCTATGTAGACTTGCACCCGGTGATTTATTGTGAAAACGTTTAGAAATGAACTAGCTTGGGGGGGCTCACGAGAGGAACACGGTACTGAAGCTGTTTCCTTAGGAGGCTGAAAATCGGGCTATAAATATAACCACATCTGAGGCTGTCAGATGCATCACAATAAACGACACATTAATGGCAAGCTCACAATTTCAGGCCCTCATTTTAGGAAGTCTATTAATTATTAATATGACGCTGATTAATTTATTTCCTTTCGTCAGGCCTGCAAATACGCAACATTTTTGAGCATCATATTTTAAAAAGTCACTGCTTAGTTGTAGTGCCAGCAGGAAATGGCACTAGGCAGGTTCTCAATGATGGGCAGACAGGTATAAACGAGTCCTGGAGCCCTGGGTGGCTTTTTATGGCTTTTATTATTTAAACTCTGGCAACTATATACAAGGTGGTGGGGCCGGGGGGCCACTGGATAACATCTGCTCGTGGCCGGGGAGCCAGGAGGCTAGGCCGCCTAGCCCCCAGCAAAATCTTCAGCTTCTCTGGGGCCCTTCCTGCAGCGTGCTCTTGCTGCTGCCCTCTGTGCTGCTGCTTCTTCCCTCTCCTCTGCCCTTCTGCGCTTGCGCACACCTTGCATGCACAGTTGCCACACTAACGGCTACTCTAAGCCACGCGCCCCCAGGCTTTGCTACTCTAAGTCATGCAGCACGCAGGCCTGCAAGGGCCCGTCCCCAAGGGGAAGGCGGAAAAGCGTGAGAGCTCTCCTGTCTACCCCACGGTGCCTAGTGCCTTTTAAAAAATAATTACTATTGAACTTTCAGGTCCCACATGAAGCCGCAGTGGTATGTGAACAACCAAAAGGATCTGTAAAGATTGGGTGTCTGAAAATCCATTTGCACACTTGCTTTTTCTTATATTTAGTTCCTGGTTGTATTGAACTTTCTTCCTTTCCCAGTCATAGTCTATTAATTTTGATCAGAGTAAATATAGAGGAGTAGTACAATGGCACCTTTAAGTTGCTTTTAAACATCATTTATTAAATTGATGTAGCAATTTGTACAATGTGACCTCTGGTTGCTTGGCTTGGGTGTTATTCCATATATATGAGAATGTGATGGAGATCCGTTGTCAGGAACTATATAATTTTAATGAAGAGACAAAAATATCCCTCACCCAAAGCACTGACCTAAATTAGACATTAATTTTCCAGACACTCATATGGTTTCCTTAATTATATTACTTCAAATCATGAAAATGACATCGTATTGCCTAGTAGTAGAGAGAATTGTTTGGGATCCAAGTGGGGAACTGCACAAATCTTATCATTCTCCCAAGATATATCCAATTCTTGTACAGAATCACCAGCAAGGGAAGTTAATGTGACTGAATATTTAGGTTTTCTAGTCATACGAATATAGCAATACAGGTTCCACCCCTCCCAGAGCCCATAAGAACAGCAGCTGTCTTACAAAGTGCAGTTCTCCACTAAGACACCCAGGTACGCTTTGGGTTCATTTCAAAAAGTTTTTCACATTCTTCCCAAAACACATTTCCTCACAATATGTTGATTTACCTAGAGTGAACGAAAGGGCCATGGAAAGAAATCTCTATTTGCCTCATAACTATCATTTTGGTTAGTAAGAACTGCTGGTGTTGGAGCCACATTTAAAATGAAATTGGAATCAAGTTCCTCTCAGACGATTACTGATAAGCTCATTAATGGCAGGTCTTCATTTATTAAACAAATATTAATTTTTTGGTTATGCGTAAAAATTTAAAGAGAAGGGGCAGAGAGATAATGAAATCTTTCAAACCCATATGCTCTGCCTGCAGGGACACACTTATTACCTGCTGTGATGTTACTGGGTAATTTTCCCGGCTGGTAGAGATGCAGCTTGAGCTTCCCATCACTAAGAAAGAGGAGGAGACCCCCTGAAGCCAGCCGAAGTTCAATGAATAGCAAAAGTCCTGCCTTATTCCAAGTTCGAAACTGGAACGTGGCAGAAATCTCGTCGTCTCCGGAGGCGCCAGGCAGTGCTAAGTAACTCCTGGGGCTGAGAAAAGTCACAGGCACAGACTGTGGTTGTGAACAAGAGAATGACACATTGCCCTGGGAATAAAGCAAGAGAAAGGGTTCTAAGGATGAGCCATCACATCAGTAACAGACTTTGAAATACACCAGAGTTGGTTATCAATCTCTAATTATCCTGGATTGAAAACAGGAAACTGCTATCAACATGAAAACCCAAATCCTTGCCATGATCTAAAAGTCTCTTCACATCCAGTGATAAATACAGTGAATCAAATTTTTGCTTGGCTTTCTAAGTGAAATTCTTTCCATCTCTCAACTTGCACAAAGCTTCTTACTCCATGTAACTGAATAAAAATTGATATAAACCAACTCTCTATAACTCCCTTACATAACTAATACTAATGAGCTACTAGTTTTCCTCCCATATTTTTCCGTATCTTTCTCTGTTCCCAATGCCATTTACTTCATCATAACTTTAATCACTTAAAAATTCCTTATGGAAATCCCTTTGCACCACCTGGCATAAGTCTAATTCCTTCCCTTTATTGACTGCATAATAATATACCATATGAATGTTCCACTTTTTACTCAGTTGTCTTTCTGTTAATATGCATTCTCTTTCCATTCACGTTTTGTGGCTACTGATAATGCTGGTAGTTTTGGTTCTGCAGAAGAGGGCTTTAAAGACAGAGGTTACTGTATCTATGTGTTTTAATAAATATTGCCATGGGAAAGTCAATGACGCCGACTGTATTTCACAGTATACACCTTGGGATTAAACCATTTGGTCTTAAACAAAAACATCTGGTTAAACTGCAATTCTGTTAAAAGTGAATGCTTGCACCGTAGACCAATATCTCATCCCAGTGAATGAAATAACAAAAGCTGAAGATTGAACTACACTAACTCATAATATAAAGGCAATTATAAGATTAACAAACCTAGTAAAAATGGAAACGATATGCCAGCTGCAGTATGGTCTTGTGCTTATTTGGACCATTGCCTGCCACCCTGTAAGAGACACACTTTGCAGTGCCGAGTGGGTGTCAGTTCATGAGCGGTGTCTGGAAACTGTTTTGCCAACATGCATATTTGTCTATGCATAACATTTATATTTTCCCTTTGAGTTATTTCCCCTTTCATTTAAAAAAAACTATTTAAAGATCTTGCTGGATGGTATAATCATATAAATACTAACAACATACACTGAGATTCAGGAAAAAAATATTGTGTAAATGATAAACTCAGGATGTGCTTAGAGATTTACAGACACGACATGAGCTTCAATTTACATCTTTTTCATTTTAAACAATGAAAGAGATGGATTCAAATGGCTATTTGGGTCCTGCTTTTCTATCACCAAACTGATTAAGCTGAAAACCCTGATTCCAGGATCCCCTTTCTTACCTGGTTGTGGTTTAAAGTTAGCCAGAAAGGAAGCACATGTGATATTTGAGTATTTGCATCAGAAGTGGAATGTGGGCCTTTTTCCTCCAAAGTCATGTCCAAGTATATGTGTCAATATGTGTCTCTGTGTGTTCATGTGTCTCTCTGTGTGTCTGTCTGTCTCTCTCTCCCCGTGCATGTGTCTCTATGTCTGCGTGATCACCGTGAAGGATGGTCACAGAGCTCCTGCTTTGCTCCAGCCCCCTCGGCTCTCCTTTAACGAGCTCTGTCTTTCTGACCACTGGCAGTCACTTTCCAGTTCCCCTCACAATTAAGATCCAAGTCCCAGTTTAGAGCCCTGTACATGAAACCCAGCGTGGTGCTGCCTCCCTGACTGCGCCCTGGCCTGGACAATTCCCTTGAATGAGAACAGAACGGAGCAAGACCAACACTGATATGGGGACAGGGTGGCAGATGCAGTGCGCCAGCAGCGTATTAGTTTCTTCTATTCATTATGAACGACCATGGCAAAATACAAGTTTTTCTATTGTCTCTCTAATACTCATGGATGTTATCTGATTCCTGGAACACAGTATGCTTATTTAGAGAGTTTGTCAGAGAATATCTTATTAAGGAAATTACAGCACAGAAGAAATCTGTCTCCTGGGAGTAATAATATCACAACAAAATTAAATTATCAGTGGTAAAAAAAAAAACCACCTGTTGGAGTTCATATAAAAATAATAACACCCGCAAATTATAATTACTTTAGATAGAATTAATCCTTTATTATGCCTACTGCCAAGCAGAACATTTTTAAAAGAATAGAGTAAACCCTACACACCATATCAAATGGAATCCAAAAGGGAGCAACTTTATCGTGGGGAAGCTGCAGTTTTACTCGCCCCTTCTCGTGAAGGTCTCTTACCATCGTGACGACCTGTGGTTTTTGCCGCTTGGCCAAGGCAATAATGTCCACTCCATTATAATAGAGGTTTTCTAAACATCCATGAAAATGTTTATGGGGGAATGACACTGATTTTCCAGGTGCTGGAATCCCTCCAAAGCTGATCTTAGAAAGAAAAATGGCATCAATAATATTGTTTAGTGATTTTTCTGATCTGCTTAATTATGATCAGTTGCTATAGCTGCAATCATCATGGAGAGGTCTATTTTTCATTATCCTGCACTTCCATATTGTAAATTCCAAATGGAGATTAAAAAATAATAAAAGATGCAGATTTTTAACAAATCACATGGTGAAGAACCAAGGTAGACTGGTAGTGAGGAACATGATGTGGCAGACACAGATGCTGTGTGGCAATGATGCACATTTGAAGCCTATATAAGAGTATAAACCCTTATTAGCTCAATACAAAACCTTGAAAAAATTAGATGCATTTGATTTTTACTTACACTAGAGCTTGATCATTTTAAGTTAATCACCCTTGGGGTTGATATATATTGGTTGGTGGATATAAATACATCTTTATGTGCATGGTAAACCTCTGTTTAATAATAAAACCGATTATAATAACATTTTATTTTGCATACATTTCTGGTACACACTGATATGTGCACTTGAATCAAGTGGTAATGAATTAATCTGTCCATTGCCACATCCTCTCCACAAAGCATGGCTCAGGGGTGCCCTATGGCACCAAAAAACAACACCCAAAGCATTCTGAATTTACTTGTGGTAATGAGTTCTCTTTGTGGAGACTTCCAATATGTGACACCCTGTAACTACAGAGCTCAGGTACACAAGAGGCTCTCTCTCTAATAATAAATGCTCATGTTGCAAGAATGATGAAGCAGCAGCCTATGCCCACATCTGCTACTGCAAGTTAGTTCACTCTGGGTAGCACTGAGAGGATTTTTCGCTGCGTATTTTGTCTTGCTTGGCTACACCACAGACACATCATAAAATCCGTATGCACTGAAAAGTAACCATCACACCTCATGGTCCAGCTCCAAGTAGCTGAGTTCTCCCTGGGCGTGGAAACGGCGCCGGTGCTCATCCACCGTGAAGTTGACTTGCTGGCCCAGGCGCTGGATGAGGACAGAGTGCCAGTGCTGGTCGTCCAGCAAGCTGCCCAGGGTGAGGTTGATCAAGGTGTGCGTGGCAGGCAGTTTTGTCTCTCCTCAGAAGTGAAAAAAAATAATAGTATTAATAACGGCACCAGTCGGAAAGAAATACTCTCTTTCGTGGACCAGTATCTCTCCTAATAATTGCAATCTCCTTGCATGCATTCCATCTAAACCACCAGTGTGGTGGATTCACCTGAAGTTTGAATATAATATCCTCTCAACCTTGTTGTAATTTCTCCCACTGTTAATTCTCTTTATTAGTATTATCCATCACATGCTCATTTTCAATGTAAATTTTATCTTTGCTACAACCTCAGTTTTACTACCTCCATATTTTCCAATGACCCATTCCTTTCTTCGCAATGTTCGAAAATAGCTATGTGATTTTATCTGCCCTGTGCAGAAAACATCAATGAGTCTTAAGCGAATTGCAAAATATGAATTGTTTTGACATGAAAATGCAATATTTTATATGTAGAAAAGCCTCTGGATTCGGAAATAAGGCCCTTGAGATGTTGTAAGATCAACTGTAAAGACACCAATTTCCTTAAGTGATATTTAAATGACCAGAATCTCAAACACTTCCTCAAATAGTTTTACCTGAATTAATAAGTAAAAAGAGTTTTCCTCTTCTTAGTTCCAGGGTGATGTGATCTCCTTTTTGCCCTTGACGGTGGAGGAGGACTCCCTCACTCTGCATGGTTTTAAATTTCAAAGAAATAATATCCTTTACTGGGCTCAGGGATTTTTGATCAAATCTGTAGAGAAGGGAACTTTTTCCATCGAGATCAACCACCTCTGATCCTAGAGACGAAGATATTAAAAGTCATTCTAAGGATAAAGATGCTTTCCATGAAGGTGTTTTAAATGTAGACAGGAAGCCTCCCTGGTAGTGCAGCGGTTAAGCACTGTGCTGTGGAGCTATGGGCAGCGGCAATGCGAGTTTGACGCCCAGCCGGGGAGATTCCCACATGGCACAGCAGACCTCTCCTGCCTCACCCGCTGCTCCCCTCAGCAGTGTATTTCCATTGATCTGCCTGTTCTGCTCCCCACTCTGTCTCTGGTGAACCCTCTCACCGCCCCATGACTCTGGCCTGTACACCAGCTTATATGCATAAATAAATAAATCTTTAAAAAATAATAAATGTAGATAGGGCATGGCTTGAATAGAGAGAGCACTATACACATGCACATACGTGCATAATTCCGTTCTGAGTTGCTTCGGTCATAATAAGAGAAAAGAGAGCCACCAAATGCCTAATTCCCTCTTCACACCTGGGATGGATTTCATTTCAGTCTTCACTCACCGATTTACAAAATTCATGAGTTAGAAATATATTTTTAAATGTATTCCTATTTTTCTCATATTTTTAAAGACTGTTTCTCCTCATTCCACGAAAAAAGAAAATTGGGAAAAAGGTTACAATCAATATCCATAAAACCACTTTGCATATGTCATGACCCAGACTTTTAATGGTGTTCTCAAAAGGCTGAAGTTGAATGGTTTTCTAGCTCCTAAAAAGGTGGTTTGGAGACCTCGAAATTCTTTCACATGCACAGTGTGTAAAGACCCACACACAGACACATGCACCTAAGAGATTCATCAAACCTCACTTCAAATGAGTATGAAGCTGACCTTTGTGCTTTGTTTTACTGATTATTTTCCGTGACTAAGTGCTGGTGTTTAAGAGCAGAGCCGATTCCTGTCTTCTCATGGGCGTTGTCGGAGAGACACTCGCTTAACGACACTGCAGGCTGTGCTGCTGCATCTGTGTCATGACTGTGACACTGACATGTTTTTTCAGCTTTCTGACAGTGTCTTATCTACTCATTGTCAAGATCACTTTAGTTCAGTTCATCTGAAAAAAGATGTCATGTTACACCAGTAATGTAGCGGTGCATCTGTCAGGATCAGTTGCGCTCCATACAGGAGACACAACAAAAGAACTGATATTGCTCCAAAAGCCCACCAGTGTTTTCCACATTCACAAGTACAAGATCTTTTACTTAAAAAAAAAAAAAAAAGGTCATTCCCCTTGGAGTATGTTTATGTAATATATGAAGAGGCTAGGTAACACATTCCCCCCAAAAATATGCAGTTGTTTTTCAACTGGTTAGGCAACTTCTCCCAGTTAACAGGATGCCATTACAGTTGATTCATCGTGTTCCATTTGACAAGATTATCAGAGCTACTTGTAGGCCCCAATATGCTTTTCATTCAGATTATCCATCATTTTTAACGTGACCCATTCATAAGCACCAACCCCACCTCCCAATTTTTTTTCAACTACTTGATGCAGCTATCTTTTGAAAATTCAAAGGTTTGGCTTTTCCCCCCACATCTTGTTAATGTGCTTATAAAGAATTCATCCTTCCAAGTGCACATGAATAAACATTGCATTCTGCAGAAAGAGTAATGTTAACCTAACAATTATTCCTTGTTATATAGCTGAATGGATGTGCGTGGTAAAAACATAACTCTATGTCAAATACAAATAATGTGTTCTATGATTATTAGATTACAATAAATTAAGACAAATTCCAATAAGACAGACTTTAACTGCTGACACATTTGGAGCAATGCAGTTATCTCTGAGTTAATGTATCGCTTAAAGGGAACCATCATAATAATGACTTTATTTTAGATAAATTCTATTTTTGGAATTAGCTACCAAGAGAATTTTTTCCCAGTGAAGGTTCAGCCTGTGTTACCTTAGCCTACTATTTCTTTTTTTTTTTTCCTTCTTCTTCTTCACTATTGTTAGCATGACATTTAAATGGTCATATTAGCCTTTGATAACATCTGAAGCTTTTGTGTCTGGACTATTTCCATGGGTAAAATGGAGTAGTGAAAAACAGCAGACAACTGATACCTAAAGCGATGGCTCACTACTTCATTTCTTAAACTAAGCCACTTGCTATTTTCTCTTTCATGTTATTTTTTTACTTCCCAGGTATAACACTGTAATTTGTCGCATTCATTTAACAATATTTATTTAGCCCCTCCTGTTTGAGGCTAAATAAATATTTATGTAGGATGCTGGACACTGAGATGAAGAGTGATGGATACAAATGCAGCCCCGCCCTCATGGAGCTCACTTTCAATGATGATGAATGTGTTAGCACGAATTAGCAAGTGAATAATTACCTTCAGGAAACCATTACAGACTGTCACAGGCATTCTGTTCACTCAAGGTTAACACCAGACCAGGGCACTTGCGTTAAGACAGCTGGGAAAACTCAGTGTTCAGGTCGACAAACTTGAGGCTAAGGCAGATGGCAATCAGTAATCTTCCTACTCTCCGGTCCTTGAGTCTGTAAGTCTGTACTTGTCTCCATAAACTAGAATTACTCTTGAAACACTTAATTCCAAGGGGCCCAGACTCTGTCCCAACACATTCTCTCTTGCCCTGAATGAAGGAGCGCTCCAGAGGTTGTGAGAAACTGTCATGGTGACTACTAACTTAGATCTCAGAGGGAGGAAGCAGGCGCGAGGGGGTTGACCTTGAAGAGCAGATTGGAAAGGGAGCAAGTGGTGGAGTGGGGGAATCAACAAACAGACCCCCTCATATCACGGTGTTCATGTGTGTGTGTGCACCACGCCCACCAAGCCTCATGTAATCAGAATGCAAGCAAAGCATCTGTACAGGAAAACTGCAAGTTACGTACATACAATCTAGCTCTAAGAGTTTTTCTAAAAGAAAAAAATTCAGGATGATTTCTAACAATATTAAGTATGGTAGCTCTCATATAAGTCACTGTTATTAAAAGCCTTGTCTACAGCACATCTGATATATTAACAGCAGACAATTTTAAATAATAATCACAAAACACTGTTATGACATAAAGTTAATAATATAAAAATCTGGAGCTACTCTGAAAAAACTAATCTTGTGTGTGAGAGAGCACATTTGAATTCAGTGTCTCCTCAGCAGTGGGCTCTCCAAAGGTGAGACATACTGGTGGAGACATACTTATGTAGTCTCCCTGGAAAGTGATCATACTATGCTTAAGAAAAATTGGAAAAACTGGAAATAAATCAAAGGAATAACTTCACATCCTTCCAATGTCATAGTGCAGCATTTTCTAACAGACCTGTGCAAAGATTCATTCGCTCACAGGTGAATTTATAAATGTCTGGCTTTAGTATTTATTATAGATTAGAGCTAGAGTCTCCTGGGTTACATGTGAATTTGTAAGTTTGCGCCCCGCAGATATGCAGAGGCTTCTGTCTAGTAGAAAAGCTATTCCCAAAGGTTATGGTTTTGTCGCCCATTTGGACATGATGTCACCGTGTGTGCACTTTTAGCACACCGTGTGTGCTAATATTACCCCAACATTCTTTCCTGGGTTCTCCCAGACAGTTGCTTGACATTTCTTTGAAGTAGTTTTACCACTATTCCTAGTTCCTTCATTACTGAGTTAAATTACATCTGTGATACGCATGTATTCTATATTTGATTGACACCAGGTTTTTTTACTTTTTTGAAAACCTTACTTTCAGCACTAACTGAAATAAACGTGGGATTCATGTCATTGACTGGGGCAACTTAGCAACATTTCATGTTACAGCCAAAAGGCGTAATACTCAGGGTGAATTAATTTCACTATTTCCCGAAGATTTTTAGATTTCTGAACTCTAAAAAGAGGACTGCCAAATGCAAACACAAAAGAAAAAGTTCTGTTGGCTCATAATACTATTACTTTATATTGAAACAAACCTAAAAAAAAGAGATTGAATGTGAGTACCATTAATGAAATTAATCCAATTCAATAATTGCTTAGAAACTAAATTAAGCATCCAAAGTAATATTAATATTTAAATTGACAGCCAGTATTACATTACTCCTACTTTTTGTCAGACATTTTTGGGAAAGGAATCTTTGGCACACAATTCAACTGTGCAAACAGGAAAAGTAGAGGTATTAGAAAACTTGCTACAGAAAAGACTGTAAATCAGAAGCAAACAAATTTATAACAATAAAGCATCTATAGTCCAAAGGTGGAGGAGGAGACATGTTGCTGATAGAAAGGAAAAATCATTCTAGCTGTAGATTGGTTAACAAGTGTGCTAAAAAACTGAGGTTACATTTTCAATGACTGGACTACCACCAATATCAATAACGTAGCCCTATCATATCCTGGTTCACCATGGGAGGGAGGATATGAACCATAATTTCCTAGTAACAAGCTGCAAATAGTTCTGACACTTTCACTATCTTACAAGCACCAGTAGTCTTGTTCTGCAATAACTCATCGTTGTCATCAGGCCACTTAGTCTGTGTGGGCTTAAGTCTTTACTCCACCCTGGGCCAGTGTAAAAATTTCTTATTGTTCCCATAACAAAGGACCACAAACTTGGCTGCATAAAATAATACAAATGTATTATCTTATAGTTTTTTAATTCAGAAGTCCTAAAATCAAAGTTGCTTTCCTTCTGAAATTTCTAGAAGATCATCCCTTTTTTGTGTTTTTCTGCTTATAAGACTGCCTGCATTCCTTGGTTTCTGGTTTCTTCCCTCAAGTACAAGACTAGCAAGTATGACAGCATCTTCAAATCAATTTCTCTTTCTCCTTTAAGAGTCAAATCTCCTCTGATTCTGCCTCTCTTTTCAGGACCCTGGTTTGGTCCTGAAAAAATGATTTGGTGCCTTCTGAATAATCCAGGGTCCATCTCAGGGTTAGTCCTTCACTCGTTCACATCTGTAAAGTGTCTTGGTTGTGTAACAATTTCAGGTTACACGGCATTATATTGTCATAGCAGGTTACTCAGCTTCTTGGGCCTGTTCCCTTATCTGTAACATGGAAATACTAATAGCATACTACTTACAGCAGGCTATATACATTTACACCTGTGTAATTTTTGGAAGAGTTGCTGGCATGTAATCAGGTCTTCATAAATAATAACTACTACTAATGCTAAGACTACTGTTTATTGTCAGAATACAGTAAAAATAGTTTAAGGAATGCATTTGGGGCATTCATTTTTAAAAAGTGGACTCTACAGAAAATAATGAATTTCTGAAGTGCTCGAGAAATCCTCGAGTATCAACGCCATGGCCAGGTCATGCTGCACCAATGGGCCTGAACCATCTGCGGGTTCTGTGGCTTTTTCTCCGTCTGTCAGCCGATGCCTGAGCTGACTCACCACAGCAATTGTCAGTGACCTGAACCCTCCTCAGTGAATACCTCCACTCCATCTCAAATCTTCTCATTTAGAGCAGGAAGCCGGGAAAGAAGAACTCACCAAGATGGAAGGCTCTACCCTCATATCATTTCTCCCCGTGACCCCAGGAAAGAGGTGTAGTCTGCTTTATTTGCCTGATTCAGCGATACAATCTCCTCCGGAAGGCAGAGTTTTCAATAGAAAATATTCATATTTCTCTTCGGGAGCTGTGTCAGAAGTGGTGTTGCTGAAACGTGTATCTGCTCTCCTTCCTGCACTCCTTATTTATGGAGAGCTGGCTGTGAACAAGGGGGAAGACAGCGAGGCAGGAAAACAAAGAGAATTTTTTTAAGGTGCTTCTAGTCTAGCAGGGAAGACGCACATCTCTGAGAAGTGATTATTCATGGGGATGCTCAGTGCTTCCTCACTTCTGCATCCAGGCTGAGTCCCAAATGACCGCTAACATGTGCAGGGGCCGGTCCACTCAGCCTCAGAGAAGAATGTCAACTGAAATGCAGAAGAGCTTTGCCACTCTCAGCAGCCAGCAGCTCCACTCGCATATTTGACCTACAAACACTATAATACCTTTCACTTGACAAAACACTAAAAATGGAGCTATCTTATGATCCAATGATTCTACTAGGAATCTACCTAAAGGACACAAAAACATGAATTCGAAAGGAAAGCTTCACTCCAATGTTTACTGCAGCACTACTTAACAATAGCTAAGATGTGGAAACAAACTAAACGTCCCAAAACTGATGAGAAGATCAAGATGTGATGTATATACACAATGGAGTACTACTCAGTGATCAAAAAAGATAACCTCATGCCATTTGCAGCAACATGATGGAACTGAAATGGAACATGCTAAGCAAAATTAGTCAGAAGGAAAAAGAAAAAAAAACGGATGGTTTCACTTACAGGTAGAGCAGAAGAAAACCAAACAGTGTCAGGAAAAAAAAAGACAAAACTTGCAAACTGACCACAGACTTGAGGCAAAGAGCAAGGGAAAGAGGGGGGGAATTTAAAGAGGGGTGAGAAGAGCACAAGGGACTATGGTAACAGCTCATGGACCACCTATGGTGGTGGGAGAACCACGGGGACTACACCTGAGGGGAGAACAATGATGTAAGAGAATAAATTTTAAAATATATATAGAAGAAAAAACAACCCTTCCATTTGACCAAGTATCCTCGGCTGATCCCTGCATCCTGGACCTGCTCCTGAGGTTTTTACAGTTTCTCAAGTTGTAAGAGGTTACCCTTGGAAAAGGCAATGTTCTCCCACCCCACAAGTTGATTACTAAGGAAAACATCAAAGAGCCTGGTTTTTTAAATTGAGTTTTGTTGTGCAGTCGTTTTAAAATTGACTGAGGATAGTGACGTCATCAACATGGCGGTGAAGGGACGCTAGTATCAACTCTCCCAAAAGACAAGCCGCCTATAAAGAGACATCAGCCAAACCCAGAGAAGATCCAGAAACGCTACATAAATCTAACACCCTCACGGGTGAGTAGAACTTGGAAAGAAGCTAAAAAGACTGATCAAGGAGAAGAAAGAACCACCAGATCCCCTC